>JAQZBX010014314.1:0-20420 GCA_029593785.1 Cabassous unicinctus
ACTGTACTTGCAAACTACAAAACTATATGTTAATACAGTTAATAATTCAGGAGCTGGAGGTTGTCTGTTAACTACTGAAATTTTTTCATATGTTTCTATTTCACTTTCTGAAGACTACGTATTTCTAGTTTTGAGGTTCATTTGTTCGTATTTTCTTTGGATGGTTCATGGGCACAATATAGCGTTCAAAAATGTTTTCTTTTTTAATCACACCATGTACTTAACTAGATAAGAAACTCTTCAATACATTGCTGGTGTTTACTGTAGAGCAAGGGTTTTATGGAAATCAATCTATGATTTAAGGCGTTTGGAATAGAGGGTTGCTTTATCGGAAAGTGAACTGACCTTGATTTTAAATCATAGTACTTTTTATAGAAATAATTTGAAAATATCAATTTAACATTCTTCTACCTGTTTTTTTCATTTAACAGTTGAAGATAAACTGATTACTCATCAACAATTTTTTGTACTATTATGTTAAGTGGCCTCATGAATTTTGAGATTTTGAGATCTGATTAGTAAAAATGAATTCAGTAAGAATGTTAGCCTTTTAAAGAAATCTGTATGCTGTTTTCTTTTGGAAATATATTGGGTATTTTAAAATTAGAACAGCATAAAATTAGGTCTACACACATCCATGAAATAATAACAATAATAGAGCTATGGTTGAGTTTTTCAGAAGTGATAAAGCTATGTAGTTCCTTCTAAGATGTATTCTCTGCTGAGTAAGACTTTGAAGAAAATCTGGCTGAAATTTAGCGAATTATTTTGTCTGTTTATACTTTATTGCCAAGGACTGTGTTCCCCATAAAATTATCAAATGCATCTTTACGGACTCTTTGCAGTGATACCGGTGCTGATATTTACTTTTGCTCTCAACATGTCATTCTTGTCATATTTGTTTTAGGATGCATGATTTGGGTTTCATACACTGTAATGTACCTCATTTCTTGTTGCATGCGTATAAAGCAGGGGTTCTTAACCTTTTTTGTTCCACAGACCCCTTACTAAGTCCACACTATACTGTGTATTATTTAATAAATATATCACACCCGCACCAACACGTCCCCACAAGAATAATGGTTTTTTCAATTTCAATTCAAGCTCACAGACCCTTTGTTACGAATCTCTGGATAAAGGTAACTTGGTTGGTGGGAACTTGATATTTAGATCAGCTATTTTTTTTTTTAAATCTTCAATTGTATAAGAAAAATCTCGGGTGTGTGTTAAATATGTAGGTTGATGAGTTGTTCTTCTACCCAAGTTTCCTTTGTCTGGACGGGGCTCTGAAGTCTGTTGGAAACAAGCACCCCAGGTGAATTCAGTGACGGCTGTCTCCACTTATTGTCACCCCCATCCCACGGAGCATATTTCATAGGGTTACTGTGAGGATTAAATTAAATGAGCTAATAGGTGTAAAACACTTTCAGCAGTGCTTTACAAGCTTCGCTCTTACTGTTTGCATTTTGGATTGTATGTTTGACATTCACTTGCCCATCAAACTTGGTACATATCACCTGAGTTGAAAAGCAAACAAACAGGTTTTGAATTATATTATTAGAGATTAAAAGGTGGTGTGCAAATTGAGTAGGATGAATGTACTCAAGGAACAAAGTAGAAACATTTTCTTTTTTGCAGTAACCTGATTTTTAAGATTAATTCTACTATTTGCCAGACTTTATCATGGAGAACTTTAAATTGTTAAGTATTTAGTGGGAAAACAGTCATGGGAAAACATCTAGCACTGTAAGCTAACTTTTTTTTTGGGAATAGCTAGAAAGGGAGGGTAATTAGGTATAGTGAAAGGGGCAAAATAAACCTGGTAGATAAGTCTTGGTTTTACCAGTGACTTAGTTGAATGACTGTATTAGTCAGGGTTCTCCAGAGAGACAGAAGTGATAGGATTTATTATAGGAATTGGCTGTTGGAATCGTGGGGATTGGCAAACTTGAATTCTATAGGACAGACTGCAAGTTGGAAACGCCAGTGAAGGTGAAGTCACATTCCCCAGGAGAAGCTGGCTGGCTGAAGAAGAGATGGAACTTCTTTCTGAGTTCTGAAATCCTCAGTTCTGGCTTTAAGACCTCCAATTTATTGTATGAGGAGACTCTTGTCATTGCTGAGGTCAATCTCTTGGTTCATTATAGATGCCATCAGCATAGATTCAATCAACTGAGTATAGATGCAAATCTATCTGCAAAATAACCTTACAGTAAAAATCAGGCCAGTGCCTGCTTGACCAAACATCTGGATACCGTAACCTAACCAAGTTGACACAAGAAATTAACCATCACAATGACCTTTTGCAAATTACATAATTTCTCTGAGCCTCCATTTCTTCTTCTTCTTTTTTTAAAAATAGAAATCGATGTTTATTTTCTGACACCCTCGTTTCCACTCATTTCTTCTTGTTGTAAAGATAAATGACCCTACAAAAGTGAAAATGTCTAGAACATAATACACAGTGAATATTGTATATTGCTTCCACCATGACTTTGTCAGTTAGACATATTGCTCTTTGAAATATTATCTACCTTATAATTACCCTGTCAAGCTGTCATTTTTAAAGGACATCTCTGTCCTTTACTTTTTCCACCCCTTACCTTCTGTCTTGCAGCATACCAAGGGTAAGCTCCATGGTTTTAAAAAACAGGTATTAAATGTATTCATCAATTGTAACAAATATATCACACTACTGAAAGATGTTGTTAATGGGGGAATTGGGGGAGGGGAGGGGTGGGGTAAATGGGAATCCCCTATATTTTTGATGTAACATTTATGCAGTCTAAAGCTTCTTTAAAAATAGAATGAGATAAAAAATAGTTATTAAAATTTAAAGGGAATTCTAATTACTTTCCCCCATCTGCTGTGGGGGTAGCTTTAGCACCCTCATTTTCCTCTGATGGACCTGGGTAAGTTAGGATATGCTAGGATCAGGATGGAGAATTAGAGGGCTGAGGAAGATGTTTGGTGGTGTTGAGCACGAGGTTTTACATCAGAGCTGCATTTTGTCAAGTAGAGTGTTTCTGTTGCACTGATTCAGTCCCTGATTTCTCAGCTCCTGGCTTGACTCCCTGCCTCTGCTCCTGTTTCTCTTCTCACAGAAACGTCTTCCATCTCATTGATGGGTATCATCCTAAAGCAGTTCTCCCTGTTGAGTGACCGCTGCTACTTCCATTTTGTCTTTAGTAAGACATACAAGGCTCTTCTCATTTCATCCCTGGCCTGCCATTCCATCTCCCCAATTTCTTCTCTTCCTGTGTTCTGGTGACAGTGGGTTATTCCCTGAGCCCTTAATCCGGGACATTTCTAGAATGCTCTTCCTCTTTCCCCTTCCCTCTCAACGCTCTCCCTCCTGGTGAGCTCCCTCTTTTAAGGCTCAGCTTGCATATCTTCCTTGTCCGACATCTCCCATTTTGCAGGTCCAACTGCCGCCTCCATGTGCCCCACAGCACTTCAGAGATTCTGCTGTTGAGGGACTTGGGATGTTGCATTGTATCTATTTTGATACGTTTCTGCCTCTCGTGCTGAGCTGTGTTATCTTTGATGCCAAGGTCTGCCCGCTGCTCTCACCTTCTGCCCAGCACCAAGCACAGTTCCTGACCCCTACGAAGTGAAACGTCTTGGCTCAATGACTGTTCTGCAGGTCAAGGTCAGATTTTTGCAGAAAAAACAGGAATTGGCTTAATATATTTTTCTAAGATAGTTTTCCTTTCACATTTAATTGCTTATTGAACAAAGTATAACCCCACAGTGATGTGCAGGTTACATAAGCCTCGAAAATTGATGCAATGCATGGTTTTGGTGTACTTTTGTGCATATATATAAACTACTCTTGAAATGGGGCCACTGAGTTAAATGCTTTTAATGTCAATTCTTCAGACCTAACAGATTGATATCTACCCTCAAATGCACGTACATTTGGGATTTAATGTGATAGCTGGCATCCTTAGTCATTCATATCAGTTGAAGTTTAAAATTTGTTCATTCAACAAATTTATTTTTAGTACCTACTACACACTAGTCACGGTGCTTGGCATTGGGGATAAAGTGATGGAAAAAAACAAGATCTCTGGCTGTGTGGATCTGATCTTGTTACTCTTCCCCCCTCTTTCCCTTTTACTTCTTTTCAGCTTTTTGGGTAGGTTTGAGTAAGGAGAACGAGACAGAAAATGCACGTGATGAATTATCCATTTCCGTGGCTAAGTTAGTTGCCCCTCTTTTTTGGCCTATGTCCTCTGCCTCTTAACAGAGGAGGTACATTAGAGAAAGGTTCAGAAGGAGCCTTCCAGTGTGTTCTTCCGAGGTCACAGGGTGGGGAGTAGCTCTCCTTACCCGTGCCTCATCTCTCACCTCTCTTGCAGGCTGCAGGGGTACCCACATGTGTGGGCTCGGGGGGGAGCTCTGGCTTGCTGGCCCGAGTGTGGTCTGGTCCCCAAGGGAGGTTAAGAAGAAAGTGCACTGCAAATTAGAGTTGTAAGATGGGACAGCATACTGGCTGGAGAATTAATAGCCTTAAAGTGGAAATTTATTTTTAATTCATCATTGTTTTAAAATTGAAGACCGAGTCAAGAAAGTAAAATGTAACAATAGTGGGACAATTTAGTAGCTGCCTAAAGTATACCTTTTGCTGACGTTTCGGTTTTGCTAAATTTTACTTACTAGTTATTCAACAGTTATTGACATAGATATTGTATCAGCCTGTAACCAAAGGATCAAAAGGCAAACTGTTTTGTCGATATAAAAACTATTCAATAAATAGTTGTTCTCCTTTCCTTTTTTGTACTATAATAATTTTATTATTTGATTTAGTTTAGTGGTATGACTATGAGAAGATTAATAAAGCCAAATTTTGCATCTTTGTTTCTTTTCTGGTCAGTTTTATATATGCTTTAATTTCATGATTATTATCAAAAATAATTTTGCCATATAGATTCAAGAGGGGACTCGCCGTAGTTTCCCAGGGCTGCTCGTGGCGTGGCTTCACACAGCGACCCTGGTTGCCTCAGCTCTGGAGGCAGAAGTCCGGTGTCAGGGAGCCGGCAGGGTCCCCTCTGAGCCGTAGGAGAGCGCCCTCCTGGTCCCTCCCGGCTGCTGGTGTTGGCTGGCTGTCCTGGGTGCCTGGGCTTGCCGCACCTCACTTGCTCTCATACGCCACGGGGCCGCCTCCCCTCTGTCTGTCTGTCTGTCTGTCTCCTCCCTTCTTGTAAGGACACACATCATATTGGATAAGGGCCCGCCCACCTCCATTTTAACTAATTACATTTCCAGTTACCCTATTTCCAAATAATGTCACAGTCACAGGATAGGGGCCTAGGACTTGAGCATGTCTTTAGAGGGGACTCAATTCAACTCATAAGAGGACTGTTCAAACAGTCTGCGATGGGTGTGGGACTCTCCCGGTATGGCCCTGCCCACGGCCAGCCTTCCGGTGGAGCTGGGACTCAACCCAGCTCTGGTCTCTCCAACCACTAAAGCGCAACTCCTCCTGCCCCCTGCGTAGATGTAGCACCGAGATACAGCACTTAACTTGCAAGATCTCAATTTCCTTACGTGTGAAACGAAGGGTTTAATTGGATTTTTCAAGCTCTTCTGGTTCTGAAATCCCGCGGTTGATGGGTCAAGACCTAGCACTGAAGGAGGAGGTGTTGAGGTTGACCTTGGCCAGTTACTGCAGTTACTACCTCTCCTCCCCGGCTGAGGGTCTGAGGGGGTGGGATCCAGTCCTCTTGCCCTTGGCAGCACTTTGAGGTAGGTAGTGGGTGTGGCCACCTGTTCCCTGAAACTGGAATTGAGGCTCTCATTCTAGGTTTTCCTTTGTAACTTGGAGGAAAGCTGTATTCTCTGGAGATACCAAAGTTCATCTGTACAGACTTTTAAATTACATTTTGTCAAATCTATAATTTTAGCCTGTCCAATTACTTAGTCTCCTATTACAACTTTTTTTTAGGGTCAGTTTCCTCATGCTTTTTGTTTTTCTGTTTTCATGCTATGTTATCTGATACATAAAAATTATCACACTGGTAGTAATATTAGCCAAAATTATTATTTTGGTGTTATTATTGGTTGTTTTGGTCTTAGACTTGATTTTGACATTAATAGTATGGTCTTTGCTTTCTTTTTGTGTATGTTTGTGTTGTATGACTTTGCTCATAAATTCGTTTTAATTATTTAAAATATTTTTTATTGTGGTACCATATATACAACACAAAATTTCCCGTTTTAACCACTTTCATGTGTACAGTTCAGTGGTATCGTCACATTCACAATGTTGTGCTACCATCACTGCCATCTATTATGGACACTTCTCATCACCTCACACAGACTCTGCTCCCATTTAGTAATAACTCCCCATTCCCCCTTCCTCCTCATCCCTGGTCACCTCTAATCTACTTTGTGTCTCTATGATTTTGCTTATTCTAGATAATTCATTTAAGTAGAATCCAATGTTTGTCCTGTTGTGCCTGGCTCATTTCATTCACATGATGTCTTCAGGGTTCTTCATGAGCCTCGTAGTTCATGTGTAGCATTTACAAGCACTTCACTCATTTTTACAGCTGAGTAGTATTCTATCATTTGTGTCATGTACACACACACAATGTGCACACTCACACTTACATACCACATCTTATCCATCCATTCATCTGTTGATGGACATGTTTCAGTTTTTCTGAGTTAAACAACAAAATCCCACAGAGACCCTTTTCCTTTCAGTAAGGGCACTTAACCTACTTGTTGTCATAACTTTATGATAGTGCATCCATTTTGTTTTACGCTTCTTATTTTTGTTTCCTTGTCTTCACTTGGCTTGAGTGATGACACTGATTGTGGGATCATTAAAGAAGTGGGGGGGACTGGAGGTGGAGCGGTCAGTTTTGGTCACGCTGACCGTCCGTCTGTGGGACATTCAGGCAGGTGTACCCAGAGGAAGTAAAATGTTTTCATCTGGATAGAGCTTATGGCAGAGGTCAGGTCTGAGGCAGTATTTGAGCCGTAGGAGTGGACAGCATGGTTTGGGAAGTTGAGTAAAGGCTGAGGACAGAAGCTTGGAGAACCTCACTGTGTCAGGGGTCTTCAGTGGATGAAAACGAGCCTGCAGAGGGGGCTGCAAAGGAACCATTGGAGGAGGTTGGTAACCAGGAAAGGAGGGCGGCAGATGCCAAGGGTGGCCTTTCCAGGAGGAGGGGAGTGGTGAAGGTGCCAGGTGTGGACAAAAGTACTTTTGCTGTGGCCGTCAGGTCACTGAGCCATTTCAGCTAATGAAAGGTCTGGGAGCTGGGAAGCCGTAGGTTAAAAGTAAATGTGGGTGTGGGGTCAGCAGGGTAGAGTTGTCCTGTTGTCTTTTTCAGCAGAGTGGGTCAGGAAGGAAAACAAGGAAGAGGAGAAAGGGTTGGGGAGGGATTTTATGTTTCAAATATCCTGTTAAAAAGATTCCCGAGCACGGATTTGTAGGCTGAGGGGCAAGCAGCAGAGAAGAGAGGACGGATCTGTTGAAGATATTGGGCGGAGAGTAATAACAGATGCCATGAGATTCTGGAGGGGATTCCTGAGCTCAGTTTGAGGTGAGGCTGGTGGGAGGAAGAGAGACTTGATTCTTCTCCAAGATAGGCTGGAAAGAGCAGAGGACTGATAGTGTGTGTGTGTGTCAGTTGGTGTGTTGTGGTGTACACAGCGAATCAAGTCCAGCAGAAAGCTTCCATTTACACCATGGATCGGGAGAGTGGGATAACAGCGCTGGGGGAGAAGGGGTGGCGTAGGGTAGAGTTGGAGCAGAATGGAGGGTTGGACCAGCCACTGCTGTGGGCGGGGGAAGGAGCTGTCCAGGGTCTGTGGATAGAGGACCTGGCTGACATTGGAAAACACATGCCTGTTGAGTAGTGTATTTTAAGGGGATCCACTTAGTTTTGCTTTGTGGAAGAATCAATTTCTAAAATCCTTTTTAAAGAAAAGCCTAAATGAAATAAAAAGGTTAGTCTGTGTCTGCTACCTTTATTTTGTGTGTTGTAGATATAATCTCCAAGTAGTGTGTGTGTGAGAGCATGCCGTGTGTGTGTGAGCATGTGTGTGTGAGCCATGTGTGAGTGCATGTGTAAGTGTGTATGAGTATGCATGTTTGTGAGTGTGTGTGTGAATGTGTGTGAATGAGCATGTGCGTGTGTGAGTGTATGAGTGTGTGTGAGTGTGCATGTGTGAGGGTGGGCGTGGGGACAGCTTTGACCTTCCTGCCACTGCTGAGGATTCTTGCTGCTAATATTGAAACATTCATAAATATTTTATTAGGTGTCCTGGGAGCAAAACCATGCTGCAAAGGGTATGGAAGCTTGTTTGGCAAGGATGACTGTAGGAAGGGATTATACGATAAGAGGGGAGAGTACAGGGAAGGGAGCCTGGTTTTTTTTTGTTTGTTTGTTTGGTTTTGGTGAGGGACAGGGGCCCCTAGAATCTGCATCCGTATTTTAGAGTAGCATTGCTCCTTTAGTATTCTCAGGGCTTTCTACTGATTAAAAGCTTCTAACGTTTTCAAGATTGTCTCTGTCTTCACCTCCTGTCCAGATCCTCCTAGCAGTGAGTGAGGCTGATGTTGTAATGGTTTTTTGGGTCATATGATGTCAGCAAACTCATGCAGACCTCAGGGGTTAGCCCTTAGCATCCAACCATGTCTCCCCAGGTCCCTTTGGGCTACTTGGACCCAGCATCCTTGGATTGCAGCTTTCCCCTCCCACATCCATTTAACATCCCGTTCTTAAGTGGTCTGAGTTGATGCGTCCTCAGATGGCCCTTTTGCTAACTGTTCCCAGACTTAACACCTATGTGAGCCCATCTTTGGGATTGTCCTTAAGGGGTCTAAGGGAACAGTTTTGTGCAAAGAAAAAAGTCATAGCCTTCCTCTTCCTCCATAGGTGGAACTTTACCAGCACTGTCTTTGTGCAAGAAAGACCAAATTATGTCATTATCTCAGAAATGGCGTAAGCTTAAAATGTTGGAAAGGTGTTAGGCTTGGTTTTAAGAAACCCTTGGCATTGGCTTTTGGAAGGGCGGAAGAGGATTGTGCAGCCTGAATCTCTGCGTGTGGAGTAGACAAGAAGCTGACGTGGAGGCGAGAAGACCTGCCCTCTCGGCTCCTTCCTCCTCTCCCACCTTCCCACCCTGTCTGTTTTCATTTCTTGAAATTGCCTTTCTTTGACTTCCCATAGCCAAATTCTAGAATAGTTTCACATTGTTCTTTACTTGGTTTGCGTTGTACAGTTCATGCCTTCCTTGTGTGACGATGCCTTGTCTTCCTGTCTACGTTTGTACCCTTTGGACACACAAGCATGATCCTTTCATGTCCATTTTCACATAGGAATATAGCTGGACAGCTCATCCACCAGAACTCTTTTAACTGAAACTCACGCTCATTTACAGCCAGACCTATGGTTTCTAATAGCCAGCGTTCCTCTGGGAATCACCCGAGGTTAATTCAACAGCATTGTTTGATTTCTTTGAAAATTTGCTGCCATATGGAGAAAATTGGGGGATGGTGTCTATGTCTCTGAAAACGGCTGACGAGTAAGATCCAAGAGTTCTAGCCTTGGAAACAACAAGACTCCAGATGATTCCCAAGACCTATATTTTAAAGATGCAATAACATTTATCTGTAGAAGAAATAAAACAATCTTTTGTATTCTTTCGAGGCAGATAAATAGACTGTGTGTCTTACGCAGTTGCTAACTTCTGAGAAGCTAAGCCTTAGTGCCTGCTTATATTTCTTGGACAACCTTGACTATGTATATGGCAGTATTTTAGTAGAATGGTTGGGAGAGAGGGGCAGTCATAAAAGAGATGCAGTGCCGATGGGAACCTTCCAGGCACGTATAATCAAATAGAAGAGACGGGGAGTAGATGTGGCTCAAGCGGTTGAACCCCTGCTTCCCACATGCCTCCTAAAAACAGAAACGAATAAGCAAACAAATGAGAAATGAACTCAGGGAAGCCGATGTGGCTCAGGGGTTGCCGCTGGCTTCCCACATATGAGGTCCCAGGTTCAATTCCTGGCTCTGGTACCTCAGGGGGAAAAAAAAAAAGGAGAGACAAGGTGCACACGCATGAATAACTTGTGCTAGTAGAGAGCCTAAGATTAAATGCTACAGATGAGCTAAGTTTTCTCAGGCCTTGGGGAAGGGGTTGTTTGTCCCCTGGGGCTCTGAGGAGCGGTCCTGAAGGACTGAGGCCTGAGTGCTCCAGAGGTGGGTATGAGTAAAGGAAGGGAGAGAGAGATGAGCGTGGGGAGTTCCGGAACAGGGGCAAGCGTGTCTGAGACGGGTTGGTACTGGAGAGGGCTCTGCCCTTAGAAACACACGCCTGGGGCAGAGTGTTGGGTGCGTTTGCCCGCAGGCTGGGGAGCTCAAAGAGGGGCATTCTGGGCTTGTTAGCAGAGCAAGTCCAGGTGCCCCAAGCTTTGCTCCCTGACTCTATTATTCAAAAGCAAGTTACTTTCAAAGCAGCCCTCTGAAGTTGATCATGTCACCTGCCAGCGAGTACTAAGTTCTAAAATTTAGGGATTGGTTGAACCATGGGACTTACAGTATATGATACGTGGCTTGCCAGAAGGCGGTAAGGTGTCAGGGAGTTGAATTAGGAGGTGGAGGTGGTGAGGGCTTCCAGGAGGCCGCGAGGCACTGGGAGTGAAAACGGAGGCATTCATGGGAGCTATTTGGCTATATAGTTTATCCAGAGAAGACCTCAGACTTGGAGCTCATTATAACTGCATGATAACGTCATTGGCAAAAACTGAGTATTGAAGAAACAGAATGTGGTTTTCTGAGGCGAGATGGATTTACTATCAAATATTGAAGCCGAGAGTGTTGCAAATAGGTGCAGGCTCATTTTTCTGTGGAAAACATTGTCTGATTTCTAAAGGGTCCTGGAATCCAACAAAAGTAATCTGTGGTTTAAAACCACAGAGTCTGGAGTTGGACAGGTCTAGGTTTGAATGGTGACTGGTCACTTGCTTTTTGGGTGATGCTGGACAAGTTCACCTTGAAACTGCCAAGGGTAGCAGCAATGAATATGAATGAGCATCGGTATTATAATATTCAGAAGAGGGCAATCGGAATAAAGAAGATGTGGTTTGCCCCTTCCTCTGCCCAGAGCACTGACTCCCACTGGTTCTTCAGGAGGAGACCTGGCTTTCTCTGCCTTCCTCTTGTAGCCTGTGCTTCTGTGGCTGCAGCACTTTTGGTTGGGTAGTGTAACTGCCCGCCTTCTAGCTCTAGACTCTCAGTTTCTTGAATCAGCGCTGTATGCTGTATGCATGGTATCTAACACCCTAGCGTTAAGTTGTGTTAGGTGTTTCATGGATATTGTTTTGCAATTACATTTAAATATATTTAAAGAGGAATTCTTGAGGAGCCCAAGGGAGGAGGTTTCCTTTGAGTCTTAGCTTGGAGGGGAGTCCCAGGTGTTCACATGGTGAGAGTGGTCTAGGTGGAGGGGTGGGGGGGAGCTTTGGAAGGCCCGTGTCCCTGAGAGACCCTTTGCTCGAGGTGTTTATGCTGAGGCAGGTGCCACAGATGTAGGTGGAAGGTCTCTGAGATGACCGATGTGAGATAGCATCTGCACTCACCATTCTTCTTTGTGTAGCTGAAATGAAGGCGTAAGGGCAGGGATGTGCAATGTGATGAGTTAGCTGCGAAGCTCAGAGGACTTCGTGGGGTGGCTCTGGGCAGCTCATTCCTAGTCAAGGACTCCTTCTGGGGCTCAGAGTACTGACTGAGATCAGGATGCTGAAACAGCCACGTGGAGTAGCCCTCTCGGCAGCTGAATAAAAGGGAAGTAATCTAATCTAAGGTAGCCTTGCAGAGAGGTGAGAAGGAATGAAGCTGTGAAACAGCGTTCATATAGAAACTTTCTGTTTGAAGGGTTGTCCTGAGGTACAAATTTGTTTTTTTGGGGGGGTTTCAGATACCTAGTTCTGGTGCTACCCTTGGACATTTGGATCTAAATCCATAAGAACTAGTCTGTTTCCACAGGATCCAGGACAAGGCCTCATTTGGTCAGTGAAAAGAAATTTAATAATGAGCTGTTGGAAAAATAATTGAAAACGCTGGATCTTTTCTCTTTCTGTGGATCTTTCAGAATTTGAATATTTGCCGCCTACCCTCAGATGCTGAAAGGATGGTAATGCCATTTGTGAAGGAAATTAAAAGTCCTTGGGTTAAAACACCAAGTGACAAGGATGAAGCCTGAGTCCTCAATCACAAGGTCAGGGTATAGGCAGGGAGCTGCGTGCTGGTTGCAGCGTTCAGGAACCCTGCGTGAAGATGTGCGGCGGGCAGTGGCTGCAAGAGAGCGCCTCAGAGCCTAGCAAGGTGTGCCAGGTCATTGGAAACCTCTTCTCGAATAGGGCATTTAGGTTTCCTTCGCGAAGGATTCCTGAAATGCTTAGAAGCACCGTGGCTTCCTATATCGGAATCCCTGGAGCTGTTATAAGAGGAGATGACTGTATCGTGTATGCAGACATAGTAAGCGTTGTAAAGCATGTTTAGAAGGAATCGGATGGGTGTTTTGCTGCCTATTTTCCTCCACCTCCCACTTCATTCCAATGGAACGTTAGTCATCATCATTTTTTGTGTCTCTGCCCCCCACTCCCCAATTAGATTTTGGGTTGAATGCTGTCAGTATTCAGTATTGTGTGTCTAAGAGAAATGAGGATTAGATAGTATTTTGGTAGAATTATTTGTGGATTGGTATAGTGTTCTAAGAAGGGAGAAGAGAATGGTACCCCATTCTTTAAAAGTTCTTCTTAATCTGACACCTATTTCCTATGCTTGTCAGAAGTTATAGTTATAAGAAATTAAGAAGAAATTTTCTTCTCTTTTCTTTTTTTCCTTTCCTTTTCCTTTTTTTTTTCTTTTTTCTTTTACTATGGTATGTTCAGACCAAGTCATTGCATAGTGTGGTGGGAATGGTCACATATAGTTATCTGTGTCCCATTGTTAATAAGGGCATGTGCCATCAGCCACACTATTCTCGTTATGTCTAAAACCCTTGCTGGGGTCAGCGGGCTGTGGCCAACTGAAGCTATGAATGTTGGTCTGTGTTCCAAGAATTGTGATTTTAATGAGGATTGAAAGTTACTGTTTAGTTACTGAGGAAATTAAGACCTTTCCCTTATTTCGAGTAATATCCTGATGGCGGTCACTTTAGCAAGAACAGAGTGCATCTTGGTTTTAGAATGATTGGACTGGATGGGTCTGAAATTGGCTGCTTTGGCCCCTGATCTCAAGATTGCAGATGATAAAACTTTTCTTTTCTTTAGGTTTGTTAGTTAGGATATATTTTTTATGTGTGTCACAACTATTTTCTCATTGGAACTGGCTGTTTCTCTCTCTCTCTCTCTCTCTCTCTCTTTCTCTCTCTCTCTCTCAGAGCAGTTGACCTATAAGACCTTTCCTCTTTCCTCCAGTTTCTTTTCTCCAAATCATATAAACCATTTTGCTTTATTTTTCCATATAAGACCATTATTTTCCTCGTAGGTATCCATCCTGTACCTTAATGTCTGGTATTAGGTATCAAGTCTGAATAGTAAAACCATTTTGCCTGTATGTGCATGTTAAAGACATCTTCGCACACATAGTTTTATGTTACCTTCTTAAGGAAATAACTTATTAGTTGATCCTCCGCTCTTCGTATTTTTTGCTTTCAGCATAGCTGACCTAGAGACACTTTATCTACAACACATGCTTTCTCAACTCTTTTTAGCAACTTAGGGTTTGAGGAGGGTCATCCAAGATGAGAGGGTGTCATTTTATTTTCCTCCCAGGACCCTTGTCAGCCGCTTCTGTTGTTCTGTACGTCTTCATATTGTAAAATCAGGTATCCTCGTCTTAAATTCTTCTGCACAGGTGTTTTTTCTTGCCCTAGAATTATAAATTAGTTGCAACTTCACAAAACCTGTGTCATGGAAAGGAAAAACTTGTCTCCACTTATAAATGCAGAAATAGAGACAGAGAGAGGTCAAGTCACAAATATGAGCTGAGTTGGGGTTAGAAACCAGCTTGTCATACTTCTTAACCAGGCCTTTCTGTCATTTATAGCTCATATATGTAGGGCAGTAGATCTAATAAATGCTTGCGAGGTGTTAACTATAAAGGAGAATTACTTTCAACTTTGTTTAAATTACATCTCTATATTTATCCTCAATAATACCTACATAGGATTCCCAGAGCCTTTCCTGCTCTCATTGCTGAAAGGTGGTTATTTCCTGGTTGGAGAGGCACATTTGAGGAGAGATGACAAATGTCTTAACTTCCAGTGTTTGATCATTCATTGTATGGTTGTTAAAAATGGGCATATAAATTTTTTTTTGTGCCCCAAACCTAAACTGTTAATAATTCAGTCCTTCCCCAAACAAGCGATTCAACTCTGAACCTCAACCCATGTTGACTCACTCATTGGGGATGGACATATACCACCTGGCAGACCTACCACAAATCTGAAATGAGTCATCCATGTCAAGGACATTTGCTTATCCCAGAAAAAAGGCACTAAGACAGATAGTAGCCACTAATTTTGGTACAAGTGAGTCCAGGTAAATGTAATTGAAACTAGCCATGGCTGTGAGATACTGTTCTGGCCAATGAGATGTAAGCTGAGGGTCTGTGCAGAAGTTCCACTTCCCTGATATAGGTGCAAAACTTCTGTTTTTCTTCTTCCCATCTGGAACACAGACACAAATTTGAAGAGGGAGCTGACATTTTGTGGCAATAACGTGACCAGGCCAAACAATGAGGCCGGTGGAGTAGAGAGCGAAGATGCCCAGGGTGTCGACATTTGGGGAGCTGCTGCCGCAGCCCTGGATTGCCTACCTCTGGAATTCTTGTGTGGGGAAAAATCACACCCCCACTCCCCAGCCCAAGTGTCTTTAGATGAGTTTCTGTTACATGAAGCAGAATTAAATTTCTGGTTAAAAACACTTTTTGTTCTAACTAAAGTATCTGCTCATTTTCAAAGAATTCACTTGCATCTTGAGTTGTTTGCCTTTCATTTTTTGTCTTAGTCGTTTTTATTGGCTTCTAATAAATGAGAATTTTCTTATTAATGAGACAGAATCTGCTTTTCATTTGAAAATGTAGAGCATTGAAAAATTGGCCAAAATATTGTGCAGTCTTAGATTAATGTTTTCTTTTGGTTAATACCACAGTCATGTGACCATTTTGTGACTAACTCATAATAATGTCTACTCCCCAAAATACATTCTGTTGATAAAGGCATTGTTAATTGGTATTGTTAATCACAGTGTAAAACTTCCTCTAGAAAAAGGCAGGTGTATAATCCTAAGATGATGACAGACATTTCAAGAAACAAAATCTTTATCTGGAAATGAAGAAATATATATACTGTAGCAAAAAGCATGTATGTGGATGAGTTAAAAAATCTTTAGAGGTACTTAAGATGAAATCATTTTCTTTATATCAGTTCATCAAATGATCATGTCCAAATCTTCAATAAATTTTTTAAACAGACATAGGTACAAATGTTCTTCCCCTACTATTCTCTTTTACTTGTGGTGTCAGTTTCCCATTGAGAACTTTATATTTAATATATAACCAAGAGCATTTTAGAAGAGAAGAATATCAAGGGAGGGCTTGCCTTACCAAGCTTGAGTCAGAACATATATGAAGCTACTGTAAATGAAATCGATATAGTATTGGCATAGGAATTGACAATGGTATCCATGAAAGTAAATATATGCCAGTGCATGACAAAGTGATATCTCAGTTAAATAGAATGGATAATTGTGCTGGTACCATTTATTAAATACTATGGCTCTCTATCAGGATGAAGACAAAATTGGACCCCACCCTATATCATATATAAAAATAAATTCTGATTGCAGAATTTGAAGACTGACATTAATAAAAAATCTACAATGGAAATCTTGAAGATTACATCTATAATTGAAGGATAGGGAAGACTTTCTTAATACTAAACCAAAGAACACTTTATTCTTTGATACTTCTTTGTATGTCAAAGGTAACTTAACAAATTCAATATACAAATGAGTGATCTAGAAAACTATTTAATGTAAATTCAAATATTTAGAAAATTCCAATAATTTGTAAAAATGGACAGTGAAAAGACTAACAAACCAATGGGGAAAATGGGCAAACTTGTGAGGAGGTAAAGAGGGAGCAAAGCCATGTGGCCCACAAATGTATGGAATTATGTTCAACTTTGTTACTATTCAAGGAAATGCAAATTAACCTAACAATGAAATATTCCTTGACCCCAGACTGAGTACTGTCAAAAAACTGTCAATACCTGTCGCTGGCAGGGATACGAACATAAAGAATACTCCCGTACATTGTAAGTAGAATGGTGAGGTTTGAAAATGCTTTTGGAATGTAATCGACGCGCTATTAAAATTTAAAATATGCAACTCTTTTGGAACAGAAAAAGGGTAATAGGCAAAAGCTAAGGAAATCTGAATGAAGTATGGGCTTCTGTTAATAATTTTTAAAAAACCATGATCCTTAGACTCATTAATCCCACTTCTGATAATCTTTGTCATGGAAATAAAATCACCAGTATTTGTGGACATATTTGAACATGGATACACACTGCAACATGTTTTATAGTATCAAAAGTCTGGAAATAAAATGAATGCCAAGAATGGCAGAATGGGTGAACAACTTCTGGAATGTTCTGTAACCATTAAAAATAATGAATTAGAGCTACATCATTGAGTTGGAGGGATTGTGCAATGTTGACTGAGAAACAATATTCCGAAAATGGCTTAATGTCCCATTTTCGTGTAACATTGGCAATCCTCTGTATATGTGTGAATACGTATGCACATCTACCTATATAAGATTATATAAGCTTGAAGAAAATTGTAGGAGGCCATATACGTTGTTATAAAAATATTGCAGATCGCTTTTGTAATTATGTTATGTCTATGTCACCAGATTTACTTGCAGCTAATGGAACTTAAGTTTGATGCCCCTTCATTTGCATCTGCTCATTCTGAGACCCAGTATGTTTAAATGGCCAACTATTTTTTGTTTAACTTAAGAAATATATTTTTAACCTTGATAGGTAAAGATGCTGTCTCTTTTCACCCAGATTTTCCCTCTATCACATTTCCTTTCTATTAGCTTACGGTGGAATGGCATTTCGAAACCTGGAGAAAGGAAAGTTGAGTTGGAAATAACAGTGGGTTTAGCCTTAGGGATATGGTTATATGGTATGAAGGCACTTTTGTGACTAGGTGAGTTTTCTAACTGTGTCCCAGTCCAGGAGTAAGTACCAGACATGCTCCTGTTGCCCAAGGGGTTGTGATGTGAAGGTTCAGAGTTCGAAGTGTCGAAATATCACTGTGACCCTAAGTATGTGAGTGGTTTTAGAGAGACTGTTCAGATGTAGGAAGCCAGAAGCTAGTCTGAGAAAATTCTTCCAGACCTTAAGTTTTACTTACAGAAGCAGTCTTCTGGTAGAGATGTCTCCAGATTTGACAATGATCATAAATGTTTACATGGTGAAATTGGTAACTGCACTTAAGGTGGTTACGTAAGTGAATATCCTTTTTCTAAGGAGATGTACACAGAAGCGCTGGGTGTTCAAAGAGCATGATGTATACAGTCTACTCCCAGATGTTTAGAAAACAGATAGATGTATGGATAGATAGGGAGGGAGGGAGAGAGAGAGAGGAGAGAGAGAGAGAGAGAGACAGAGAGAGAAATAGAATGATATAGCAAATGTGGCAAAATGTTAAAAGTTGGTGGATCTGAGTATCTGAGTGGAGGGTATGTTGGAATTCTCTACATGTGGCTGGTATTTTTGCAACTGTCCTGTAAGTTTGAAATTTTTTCAAAATAAAAAATTTGAGAAGTTGACATGACAGTTCTCTTTATAAATTGTGCTGCTGAAAGAAACTTTGCCAAATGATCAATGAAAATAATTGATCAACCATTGCTAAAGGAAAGAATGAATTAACTCTGCTTTTTCTATTTAAAAAATGCAAAGTTGTTATGAAAGAGGTGATCTAAGCAAATGAAGTTAAAAATGTGGGGAGAAAAGTATGACAATATCGGACAGTTAATGAAATTACCACATTTTCTGGCTATTGTGACAAACTTGTATTATGTTGTGATTCTTTTCTCATTCTAAATAAACATTTGCTTTTATGCTCAATTTTGTTTTTGTAATTTTGTATTTTTCTTAACTTGAGACCTCCACATTGTGTACATATTGTATTCAAATTGTATCCAGGCCCCATAAAGCCTGGATATAATATTGAGTATATAATTGAGTAAATTAAATGAAAAGATGAGAAACATTTTAGGATTCCTTAGGGACACACTACAGAACTTCGTGCTTTTAGATTAAATGACCATAAGTGAATATACAAGAACCAATTGTTAAAAAGCAATAAGGCATTACAGTTCTTTTCCTTAAACTTCGCTTCTCTAAGAATTTGTTAGACCATTGCCAAGGACCTTGATCTTCACCTGTTCCTCCAGTGTTGAATACATTGCAGAAAGCACAGCTATGATGGCTAGCCAGCAGGGGGCACTGCGCTGTGAGCGTTTGCAGCTTGCCAGGCACTTAGAGGTGGTGAGAAGAGAGTGAATGTTGGACGGGGCCAGCCTCTTAGACTGCCTTTTAGGGCTCACCTTTTAAGAGAAGAAGAAATTGCTTTAACACGCAACACCCATCCACACAAAACACACAGCTCTGAAAGGAGTGGCTGGGTTACAGATTGTGCATTGGGTAGACGTAAATAGGGGAAAGCTGCCAGAGAAGATCACCCCTTGGGCTGTTGGCTTACAAGAGGAGAAGGATGTTGTTTGGTGAAAAGAAGGAAAAAAACGATGTTCTAAGAATTTGGCTGAGGATTAAAGGATGCAAGAGAACTTAATAAGAGCTAATATTTTTCAGAGTAAAGTGATTTGCATTTAAGAGGGAAGAACTTTACTCTCATGCTGTCCTGTGGGCTGTTATAGGGTAACGACCCCTCCTGTCTGCTCTCAGAGGATTCCTGTACTTAGAAACGCTATACTCAGTGCTGTGCTAATGTTTGCTTCTTTTTAGACTCATGGAACAGGTTAGACCTTTTCTTCCTTTTCTCCATGCTCACTGGCCAGAGGAAGCGATTGTGGGTAATAATATCAGATACGTGGTTCCTGTATCTTTTTGTGGTGGGAAGTCATATAAGAATAAATTAGATCTTTAGCCTGATTTCACGTTCTAAAAAGCAGCTTCCCATGTATGGCCATACGTGAAATTAGCTAAAGGAGCTGACTGTCCCTTGGCAGTTATATATGGATGCTATTTATTTCTATTCAAATATTAAAATACGATTAAAGTAATACGTGGGCATGCCTAAAAGTTCAAATAGTGTGGAAGGGGTCATCGTGGAAATCAAGTATCCAACTCCCTCTCCCTCATCCTGGTCCTGTTCCACAAAGGCAACCACTGTGAACTCTTTGCTTTTAATTCTTTTGTTGTTTTTCTCCATATTTCTTGATTAAGTTTAGAAATGATCTCTCTGAATTCTCTGATAAAGATTTAACTTTTTTACGTCAAGGCCAATTAGTGAAATAGTGTACACGTGTTTGCTTCTTTTCTAGTGTAACTTGCTTTTCCTGCCTTATTTTTCTATTGAACATTTTTTAACATAATAATCCTTGTTTTTCCATCAGATCAATATATAATTATGTTATGCAACCACTCTATATATTCAAAATAATCCCTCAGAATAAGCTTCCAATTCCACCCCCCCCCATGTCTTTTCCAGGTAGACTGTTGTTCTGTAGGTGTGTTGTAAAGTGACCATCCCAGAATTTGCTTTGTTGCTTTCTTGAATTGGATTCACTGGTTTTCGGATCTGGCTGTTTTCTTTCTTTCTTGGATTACTCTTTAAATTTGTTGCTGATTCCTTTCCTATTTTTGGAAAATGTTTATAGTCAATTCTCCTAATTTGAAGATTCCATATTTGTAAAGTCGCCTACTTTCTAAGACTTATTTGTAATCCCAAAATCATTGCTTGGGGGGCTTTTGCAGTTATTTGTGGTTCTGTGCAGAGTAGGGAAGAGTTTGAGGACCTGATGTGCACGTTCTCTGCAGAGGTCAAACGGCATAATGCTGCGCCTTCTTGTTTCAGCTCTCAGACTGAACGCAAGGATCCTTCCCGTGTATAGTTAATGCCTGTTTTTCTCACATTTGTGCTTATTCTTGGTGATTTCACTGTTTAAAATGACTCCAAAGTGTAATGCTGAAGTGCCGTCCACTGCTTCTAAAAGCAAGAGGGCTGTGATGTACACCTACAGAGATAAGCTTTGTTCAGGCCTGGCATGTAGGGCTGTTTGCTGGCTGTGAAGTCAGTGCTAGTGAATCAATGATATATGCTAAATAAGATGTCTTTAAACAAACAC
>JAQZBX010014314.1:28759-38997 GCA_029593785.1 Cabassous unicinctus
AAAGCTATCTAAAATTCGTAACCTTAATTACGTGCAAAATGAGATTTTGCTAAATGGCCACTTAACTGAAAATGGTTTGCAATGTTTGAATATAGTTTGCTTCCTTCATCCATCCATTGTTGGCAAGAGTGAACAAACATGATCTTTGTATAAAGGGACCTTCTTTTGGTATTGCCTTCAGGATAATTGCAGTTACTAAAAGAGACATTGAAAAATAGCCTTATGGTCATACTTTTAACTCTTCTTCTGTTCCAAACACATAGCAATGTTGGATAACATTTTTAAATATGTGAAATATGTGGCTAGTTTTAAAAACCGGGTACTTGTTTTTGTGTAAAAGAAAGGGAACAGAATTGCAAAGAAGTGAGTGGCGAGTGCCTGTTTTCTTTCTTGTGTGGAGGATTTTAACGTACCAACTTCCTCTCTTTTGGTCCTTTATTTTACAGCAAATTCCCGATGTATCTCCCACTGGAAGATATACCACCCTGGTGCCATTGATCATTATTTTAACAATTGCAGGCATCAAAGAGATTGTAGAAGATTTTGTAAGTTTTTGCTTTCAGATAATGTAACTATTATATTGAATACAACTTATAACTTACTAGTTGCTTTGTGTTACCTGTTTAAGACAGGAGACTGGACTGTTGTTTAACCAGTCTCTTAAGACTTTTGATGGTATTTTTTGGGAGGGAATGTGGGCCCAGAGTGTCGTAAATACCTTTCTAGTGACACACAAGTAGTTCAGACTCTGTTTTCAAGTGTTAGGTCTCTGCACCCCCTTTGATTTTTTTAAGCAGTTTGATTGAGATATATTCACATACCATACAATCTATCCAAAGCTACAATCAGTGGCTTTTATTATAATCACAGTGTTGTGCATTCATCACCGCAAAAAATTTTAGAACAATTTCATTAATCCAAAAAGAAAGCCTCCACACCCCTTAGCAGCCACCTCCCATTCCCTCTAAACCCCCTTCGATTTTTATCACCCATGTTCCTTATATCCTGCGTCAGAGCTTGCTGACTGGGTAGCAGGTGAAGGCTTGTGCTGTGTGCTCGGGCAACATGGTGCTGGCTCTGCTTTGTAATAATCCTTTCCCCCTCACACTTAGCCCAGAGTGTGCATCTCCATGTCCATTGTCTGGTACCATATTCAGATCGTCTCTCTCTCCCACACCCCCTTATACATACGTACATACAACCTTGTGGGAATCGGTGAATAAATAAGATTCAACTCAGAGCAAACGTGTTTTGCTCCAAAGATACATTACCAGTAAAATGAATTCAGTTGTTTGGATTATCATACTGGGTAATTCTTTTACTCTGATCTAAACCAAAAGAGGAGAGAGAAGTTTCATGTTTCAAAGTGCTTGTTATTTGTTAGAACCAAAATATAACAATTTCAAGCAGCACAGACTGCATCTCAGTTTAGCGAGTGATGCTGGATACGACACTGCTGAACTGAATTTACAGTATTAGTGTTCTTGAAAGCTACTTTCCTTGCGCCCCGACTTTTTCTTTCTCTTATTGTTTGTGATTTCAATTATTCATTTGGAACTTTGAAATCTAAGGACCTCTTTTCTTTCTGTAACAGAAGCGACATAAGGCCGACAATGCAGTTAACAAAAAGAAAACCGTAGGTAAGATACCAGGTTGAGTCTCTTTTCCATTGTAAAACTTGAAATAAGGTCGGCATTCAAGAAGGTTTAAGTAATAAGAAGTTAATGGTATTGAGAGAAATTGGGAAGATGATCTATGAAATATTTTAGGGGAAGAGAGAAACGAGAAACAAATCAAACAAAATGTTAGTCCTGATCATTAACTTCTGAGCGAGATGTGTGAAATTTAGAATTTTGGAAAACATTGTAATTTTCAGGAACTTGACCGTTTTTAATGTCCATAAAAACATCCAAGCATTGCATCCTTGGCTCATAATCTCTCCTTATCTCCCCCTACCTAATTTTTGATTATTTTCATTTCCAGAACATCAGCTCTCCTTCTTTCTCTTTTTAAAAAATCTTGTAGCAACAGACTTATTATTTTTTATTCTTCTGGGTTGAACATGAATAGATTTACATGTCTGCATTATGTACCATAGGTGTATAGACTGGGACTCAATTTTTTTGGTGGGGGTTGTATTATACTTTTATGTCTAAGGATAAACTTTAACCCTTGATATGGAATATTAGAATTAATAAACCTAATTTTTAAGGAGCCTTTTGGGTTTTGAAAAGCTGGTTTTATTTTTATCATCACCCGTATTAACCTATACTTTGTTTTTTCTTTTGCAGTGTTAAGAAATGGTATGTGGCATACCATTGTGTGGAAAGAGGTAAAAATTAATTTTAAAGACATGCCAGAAAGAGTTAGTTTGGAGACTTGATATCAATTGCTAGTATTGATTGCAATATACAGTTTGTGTGATGGCCTAGATCATCTCCATGTTATGTAAATTTCACATTGTGGAGTTTTCTATGAGATTTACTTAGAACTGATGCGTGTTTGCCCTATTCCCTGCCATCTTCTAGAAAGTGAACTTCATTGCTCTTGATGGATATTTCTGAAACCTCAAAGCAATTTTCTAGTTTCTAAATCCACTTTGGAAATATTTTCCTTTTTCATCTGCTCTTCTCCTAGCCTAAACTCAAAAATTTTAAGTTTTTTTTTTTTTAAATCTGAGATTCTCACTTCTAACATTTTGGATGGGAATAGTTTTGCATTTACGATGCTCATTAAATATTGAGCCATAGAGGAGGGGTTGCAAATCCTCTCGTTTCAGTTCCGGGTCATGTTGGTTTAGCATGGCCACAGTTGCTCTAATTTTACAATATCAAGGAAAGGTTTGCCTCCACATCCTGCAAGTAAGAGATCTGCAGGGTCTGAGAATGGCCAGGTTTGGGGGTTGTTTGCAATCTGAAGAGACAAGTCTGAAGAAATATGCTGTGCCATCTGGGTATTTTGTATCTGATAAGAGTAGCTTTTTAAATGGTTTAGCTGGACCTTCTTAATGGCCACAAGATGGTTTTGGGGATGACAGAATTATTCTTCCGATAATTCCAGAATTCGGAGCTGATTAACCCAACTTCAAAAGAAAACTACTTTTTTAGGAGGATAACTTTTAAAAGTTTCTTTTGCTAAACATTTAATAAACAATGTTTTAAAATACCTCTTATGTCCTTTTGTATGTTAAATGCCCATGTTATGGAAAATGCAGCATTTGTTTTAGTTTTGTTTTGTTTTTACTTTGTTCTGGGAGAACCATCCGCCATTTAAATATGTCTCCCCTTTATGGTATTTAGTGATAACATCTTAACCTTTGTAGCAATCTAAAAGTCCTGAATTGACTGACTCACTCTCTTTGGAACCACTGTTGGAAGTGAAGTGGTTCTGGTCAAGAGATTGGAAATTCTTGACCTCATGGAAGATAGAAACCCTCCGCACGCTACAAGAGATCAAGGGTTCCCACGGCACTCAGGAATCGCGCCTCGATTTCTCTAGTTTTCCAGAAAGGCACGAGTGCAGGCACGAGTGGAGAATGATTTGGATATGGGGAGCCTGACACTGCTTGAAACAGTAAGAGGCAGACGGTTGAAGAGAGAAACGTTCTAGGCAGAGGCAGCTGGTCAGAGCCTTGTGCTGCAGGAAGCCGGGCACGGCTGTGAAGCTGCACGTCCTTCAGTATGAGGCTGAGGACCTGGGAGAGGATGGGCGATGAGAGGGCATTGTATTCGGGTAGTGGTGCCAGATGCCAGAGGTGGCAGGAATTTGACTCTCTTTAAGACTCCCAAAGCACTAACCTCTAAGCTCAAATTAGAGTCTGGCCCCTGGGCTGTAGCTGTAGAGTTGTTGAGAGGCAGTTCTTGGGTGAATCTCTTGAGCTCTGGTCGACTCTGGGAGGAATATCTTTTTGGTTCTTCTTCAAAATGAAGAGACCTCAGAACCCTCTGAGGCTAGGGTAGGTCCTGCCATCTGGAGGGCGCTGGTTCCCACGGTAAGAATTGGAGCTTTTCACTTGCTTCATGTACCCAGGGGGCATTTGTGCACAAGGACATAAATCAGAAAATGCTTTTCAAACAAAATCCCAAATAGTTTCTGCAATACATGAAACTTCTTAGTACTTTGTGACTGGGATGGAAATGTTTCTTTATTTAGAAAGTAGACATGGGAGGAAGCTGTAATTTTCTTTGTCCTCCCACTTTGAATTAAAAAAAAAAATCCAATGCCTTTTTTCTTTTGAGAATATGGCTCATTTTCCTTTGTTGTTTCTAATTAATTGCTTCTATGTAGTTAAACTATTCATATAAAATAATTTTACTTTTAGCGCGTATTTTCAGTTTATGTAGGTATCCCTTGCTTTTGTGCTGATGGCTGTTAAAATAGCTGGGTAGCATCTATTCTTTACCTTCTATAGTTAAATTATATGCATCTCTTTGGCCTTCAGTTGGATACTAACTTCAAATGTACAGTGGTTCTAAAATTTAATTTTTACCATCCTTTTCTAATTGAGCCTGATTACTTAGATCTCCCCACACATTTTGATAAGCAATTTGAAGTACTAGGAGGACACCTTTTAGTAAGCTCTCCTTTTTCCCAACAGAAAATTGAACGTGGTCACCTGGGGGGTGGGCCATTCTCCTAGCTTATAAGATCCACTAGTTCGCTTCATTTGAAATTCTTGATTTCTAAGTAAAGAGTAACGTGGCTTAGAATAGAAAACAGAAGTGCCTGGTACAAAAAGTATTTCTGCACTAGGAATGATCTTGCTTCTTGCGTTATCAGGGAATTCCAGCACCCTTGACTTTCACGCTCAGTGTCCACTGAGTGACGCTCAGGCCGCTAGTGGCCAGGCCTTACCATGCATGCCTGTGTCATGCCAGGGGCTTTGCATATGCTGTCTTTAGCCCTTGCATCAACCCTGCAAGGTCAGTGGTGGTGTTTTCCCACAGGAGACTGAAACTCGGGGAGGTCAAGAAGCTTGCCAAGGTTGCAGAAGGAGTCCGCGTTTGAGGAGTTAGAATTTGAACCTAGGCCTGATTTGAATGCCCATATTCTATTCAGTATGGAGCTTCTGTTGTTATTTAAAGGATTTATGTAGCTCATTGGCCACAGGGCTCAAGTTTTGGAGACCAGGGCCTCTTTCTTTGGCTGGGAGTCTTCCTTCCAGTGGAGTCTGCGTCCCAGGCTGGTCTCTGATGTTGGGTGTGTTTATTTTCTGGTAATTTCTTGAGGCTGTAGAACTCTTCTGTTTTGTAGTACATTCCAGGAGACCTTTTAGATGCCTTGTTCAAGGGTGAATTTAGTGTTGCCTTTTAATCAGAGCACTGGCCTTGTAGTCAGATTGACTGGTTTTGAATCCGGGTTTCCAACACTCACTAGCTGTGTGACCAGTGGCAGGTTATGTAGCTCTGAGCCTCAGTTTCCCCATTTGTAAAATGGGGAAACTATACATATGTTAACTTAGTTAATCATCACAATAACCCATGAAATACTTGCTGTTGTCCCCATCCTACAGATGAGAAAACTGAGGTATGCGGAGTATGCAACTTGCTGCCCATGGTTACACAGCCCATGAGTGGCAGAGCCTGGGAGTTAGACCCTGGGAGTTCGGGCTGGCTCCAGAGCTGGGCTCCCAACCCCGCTGCCGAACTGCGTGCAGCTGTGGAGTGTTCAAGTGTTTGTAGCTAAAGGAACAATTGTAAGAAAATAAGATTGTGAGAGTTGTTCAGACTCATCCCTTTTCTCCATGCCCCCACCCTTTTTCTTTTCCATTTAGCATCTTTGCAAAACAGGTAATATTACCAGTGCTGATATTGAAGCATTTTAAAGCATTTTTGCAAAAAAGAAAAAAAAAAAAAGAAAAAAAAAAGCGATATTACTAGGTGCCTGTATGGAAGCATTTTCCTTTTGTTCTTGTCAGGGAAAATAATTTGGCCTTCTCCGGCTTCGTGGCTTAGTTATATAGCAGTTTTTCCTTCGAATATTTAACCCCTTCTCTCCCCGTTTGTGCTCTTTCTTTCCTGCCCCTCTGCCCTTGTCCCTGGTCTGTAGGTGGCGGTGGGGGACATTGTGAAGGTCGTGAATGGGCAGTATCTTCCGGCAGACATGGCCCTGCTCTCCTCCAGGTCAGGCGTGCGCGTGGGCACAGCTTCTGAAATGAATGCTAAGAAGAGTAAAGCATTAAATGACAACTGCACAATACCGCGAGCCACCTTTTCCCCACTACCCCGAGTCACTGTCCTTCTCTGCATCTTATGCTTTCGTTCCTGACCATTTGCCTCTCTCCTGCCTTAATCCTTTACTTTACTTTCTCCCACTCATTCCTTTGAGCTTTCTCTGAACTCTTTCATTTATAGCCTCATTTTAGTCTCACGGCTCTTCTGGGGTATTCTTTGCTAATAGGGAAGCTCATTCAAGAGCAGCCAGTGATACATTCAGTAGCATCCAGGTTGCCACACAGTCCAGACCTCAGCCAGTTTCCTGATGGGTCGAGCCTGGACTCTTTCCCACGGAACGCAGCGCCTCCCTCTGCCAGCTGTTCCTCATTAGGCCACAGTTTGCCCCTTTTCTGCACAGCTCTCACTTCCACATTCTCTAGGTGGTTTGGTGCTGCAAAGGCTTCACCACTCAGTGGTGAATAATGAACAGCACAGCCTTTGAGTTCTCCTTAGGAATAGCTTAATACATTGAAGTATTTATCAAAGAAGGAGCCACAATTAGGACAGGAATAAACTTCTGTTCTTGAGTTCAAGATTACATTAGATGATGGTAAGACTATAATTTCCCATATTTATGTGCTTTTGAGGATCATGGATACTCAGGCTGTTTGCATTTTCTCCGATTGCAGACAGTGTTTCTTGTGTCGGATTTGATCACTCACTGGATTTTAAGCCTCAGCATTAATTTCGTGCTTGAGATAAAAGATGTAAAAATAGGTCCCTAGGCTTATCGAGGGGACAAAGCACCATAAAAATATAGGGCAGGAGTAACGTTTGTCCCTAGTGATGGGTAATGAAGAAACTTTTCTTAGAAAGTATTAACATAGTGATCACTTCTTAGTTACAGGGTTGTGAGTCTTGGCTGTGACCCTCAGAAAACTTGGTATTACTACAGGGTTGTTTGTCTGAACCAACATAACGTTTGCAGGATGCTTGTTTACTAATATTTGAGCATGTACTTTGTGCCAAACAGCGTGCTCAGAATTTTCACACATGATCCCATTTACTCTTCCCATTGGCCTTTGAGCATCTTATTTCATCCATGAAAACGCCAAGGTGCAGAGAGAGTAAACAATCTGGCGTGGCCAAGAAAGGTGGAGTTGGACCAGTGTGATTGGCGAGTCCATTCTGTTAACCGCTAACTATCCTACAACACCCGATGTTTGGAAGTATTGTATCTGTTGGGCTTATCTTTATTGTTTTCTGTCCCTAAAATTACAGGTGTTGATTAAGAAGTTGCCTTTTGACATAGTAAAAATGCAATAAAACAAAAATACAGTGAAGCAAGGCTTGCCCAGCCTTGATCCCTGAACGTTCTGGCTATAGTTTTCTTCGAAGGGTGTGTTTGTAGTGGCTACACTGAGGGCATCTCCTTTCGTCAGGAGTTGCCCTTGGGTTTGAAGAAGGCCGAGTTTCAGACTTCAAACCCAACAGTTGGGTCTTATCTGGGACAGCGTGTGTTTCAGATAATGTGCCCCTTCCCCCTCAGCCTAGTTACCCCTGTCTACGGGAGGTCAGGCAGTAATTACGTAGGGGCCTGTACGGGTAGATTGTTTGGGCAAATAACTGCGTGCAGCCCCAAAGATGAATGTTTGTCTGCTTTTTAAGTCGATTATTACTAATAAAGTGGTTGTTTATAACAATTTCGTTTTGAAGGGCATACTCAGCAGACATATTTTCCATTATAGAAACTTGAATTATGAATTTGGTGGAGAGGGTCTTAATGAACTTTGTCTATTTTTTTCTCTCTTTAGTGAACCTCAGGCAATGTGCTATGTTGAAACAGCAAATCTAGACGGGGAGACGAACCTTAAAATACGTCAGGTAAAGTCAACTTTTTGCATTTGGTGTTTTTCTGGAGACACAAATGCAAGCTTGGTCAGTATTTTTTTCTAGAGAAAAAAATAATCTCCCACTATGCCTTAACCCTAGTGGAATCTATAGGAAGAATATGCCTTTTGTTGTGAAGGGAATTATTTGAGAGTGACACTAGAGATAGAAAAAGTGGACTTCAACAAATGTAGATCACAAATGGTATCAGGCCTTAAGTTGTACCTTCCTGAGCTCTATGCCCGTCCCAGTTTGAAGGAAGAGACATGCTTAACTAGGTTGAACTGGGTGGTGAGGAAATGGCAGCATCTGTACTGGAGAGATGTAGCAGACGAGCTGGGGTACCTACCGTACATCACTGATTTAATCTTGAGTCTCATTCTAGAGAGTAGAAACTTAGAAACAAATTTTCCATGCCTTCAATAAAACTATTCTTACGTATTTTAATTGCAGAATAAAAAGTAGTCTTTATGCATAAATATAATGTATGAAATTTGAAGCATTTTGACATTTAAGAATGATTTCCTGACACACAGAGTTAGATTTGGTAATTCTGTCCATGTATCGTTCTCTTAGATGTTTGATTCAGACATTTTTTCCATTTGAAGAAGAGTTACTGAGTGTTAGATGTAGTAAAAAATTAAAGGGATACTTTACTTTTATGACCAGTATTAGAATACAGCTAATAAATTATGCTTTCTGAAAGGTGACTGAGTATGTTAACTATTGCTTGCACATGGATGTTTCTAGCATACTGGTGGAATACTAATTTTATATTTCACTGAATTATTTTGAAATCTTTGCATTAGATTGCTGTGGCAAATTTTTCTGGTAAAGTCAATGTCAAGGGCTGATAGTTTGATGTTTTAGCCCCTGCAGATTATTCCATTTAGGTGATTCATGATTTTCTTTTGATTAATGATGGGGATGCTAAACATTGCCCCCAAACCCTGAAAATTACTTTCAGTTTTCTCTTCTGGTTTAACATTTTAGGGTCTGAGCCTCACTGCTGACATGCAAACCAGGGATGTCTTGATGAAGTTATCTGGAACCATACAATGTGAAGGGCCCAATCGCCACCTCTATGACTTCACTGGAAACTTGAACTTAGATGGGAAAAGGTAGTATCACTTTTCCTTTTCTTAGATTTTCACTTTTTTTTTTTTTAATGTGACTAAGACAGACTGAGGCTTTGGAAAATGCTTGCTCTCTAGTTTCGTAGTATTTTAAAACAGTGAGATTTTTCATGTGACGCTTAGATGTGAAAAGAACTAAGATTTTCTTGAAACGCCGCTTCAATCAATTTATACCTCCCTTTAATTATAAGGTAAGAACTTCTGGTTTTTGACAAGAATAGAGGCCTGAGAATCTCCAGTGTGGCTCAGACTAGGTGGCCTGCTCTTTCTGTATATATTACAGGCCAGGGCAGAAAGATAGTTTTGGCTGCATAAGAGAAGCAGGAGAGAGGGTCTGAGGTGTATGAAAATAAAGTGGAAACTTATTACAGAAATATCTTATTTTTCTTGTCAGCATTCATCTAAGTAGCATTTGTTTGTTTTTAGAAACTGGAGTGAGAAGGACAATAATTTCTTTTCCTTTGAATATTAGATGCCCTGTTGTCTATATTCTGTCGTCTTTGGCCTCTCTGCATTTGTTTTATTGTTTGAGTCATTTTTTGTCACTATGTTGGGATGCAATTTCCCATCATCTGCCCTCCTTTTTTTCACATTCTCTTACCAGTACCTCCCACAGGCCGTCAGGCCATCCAAGGCTGGGAAGGACCTGGTAGCGGGCATCGACCCCAAATAGATTTGACAACCATAAGGATGACTACATTCTTGGCTTCCATTCTGTAGGCTCCCCATTTTGAATTTCTAACCGATCATTCAGGTTTTTGAGTAATCGTTGACAAAATTTGGTATCATAGGTTTACTCATTTTATTTTTCTTATAATAGTGTATAAAGTAAACTGGGTTTCCCCAATGGATAAGCGTCTGCTTGGTATCTTAGCATTTTTCCTTCTGGGTGTTGGATTTCACAACAGGGTTATAAGATACACAGTTCCATGGAGTGGATGTTGTTCAAGCAGTTGAGTGCCTGCCTCACACATGGGAGGTCCTGGGTTTGGTTCTTTTTGCCTCCTGAAAAAAACCAAAAACAAACAACAAGCAAAAGAAAAAACCAACTCAGGGA
>JAQZBX010014315.1:0-11526 GCA_029593785.1 Cabassous unicinctus
CCGCTGATTGGTTGGAGGCAGCGTCTGTGTGATGATTGGTTATAGTCAGCTGTTGCTGGGTAAAGGGCTTCCTGGCAGGGGAGGTGGGTGGTACCCACAAGGCTAGCAGGCCGCTTATGTCCTAATGTTGAGGAAGGTTTATTATTGGGGGAATACAGGGGCAGGGGGGAGGAGGCCGCAATGCTGAGTCATTGGATCCACCATTTTAAGGTGGTTGCCATTTTAAATGCATACCAACAGATTCCTGAGATGTCTCTTCCTTAATTTGTATCCAGCTAATGTTATACAGAGATTCATTTGAATGCCAGGAGCTAACTTAAACAAACAAACCAAATCAAAAATATCTTTCAGAGTATTTGCAATCTGGCTCCTCCTTAATATCAATAATGAAAAAGCTCACTGAGATTGGAATAAAGATGAGATGAAAAGAAGGAATTGAGCTAGGGAGGATCCTGTGGTAAAGTATCACAGGGTTCAGGTACCTATCATTATTAAAAGACTTAAGTAGAACATCACCTGGCATGCTTGAAAAACACTGCTGTAGGTTGAATTATACCCCCAAAAAGATATTTTCAAGTGTTAATATCCAGTTCTGGAATTGTGAACTTATTTGGAAATAGAGCATTTATATGTAATTCATTAAGCTAAAACCAAATAAGTTCAGGGTGGTTTATAAGCCAAAATAACTGTTGACCTTCTAAGAAGAAGCATATTTAGACACACAGAGAGATTCAGGGGAGAAGGTTATTTGAGAAGAGGGGCAGAGAGCAGAGTTATGCTACCAGAAGACAATGAACACCAAAAAGTTTCAGTGACTACCAGAACCCACAAACAGAAAAAAAAATCTTTTTTTAAAGCATTAAGAGAGAGCATGTTCTTGTTGCCACCTTTAATTCAGACATCTAGCCTCTATACCTTTGAGACAATAAGTTACTATTGTTTTAAGACACCCATTTTGTGATAATTTGGAACATCAGCACTATAAAACTGATATAAACAACAAGATGACCAGTGGCTGTACAGCATGGTGGGCAAGGTAGAGAGATATAGGGGATGAATTCAAGATGCCAAATCATACTTAAACTCAAAACATCAGCTTTTACTCTGAATGTGATTGAAAGTTCTGTCCTGAGCAAGAGCATGACATGACAGTACCTCTTTGGCCATAGTACTGAGAAAGGAACAGATGAAGAATGGAAAACACTAACAAAGTGAGGAGATTCTTTTAGTAATTTGGGCAAGAGGTGATGGCATCTTGGACCAGAGTGTTCAGATTATGGATACGTCAAGGAATTCGAACTGACAGGATTTGCTAATTGCTCAGATGCAGTGTGTGATATAAAGCAATCAAAATGATGGAAATGTTTTGGTAATGGAAGATGGTCATGGTAGCACAACATTGAGAACATAATTTGTTGATACTAAAATCTGTGGAGAAGAGTTTAAAAAAACATCATTTTATGTTAATATAAATACACTTATTAAAAAGACGGCAGTCCTTTTGCCTCATACAATGTCCAGTTACATGCTCTTACATGGAAGGCTGAAATAACAAATGTGTCTTTATGGCTGGTATATCCGTTTACATTCCTGCTAAGGTCTAAACTACATCCCATGAGAAGTGACTCAGAATATAACTGTTAGATAATTTGGCCATGTTCTCTAAGATAACTGGGGCTTTTAAGAGAGAGGTAGAGAACTATATCCCTCATTTTTTGTACAACAGCAAACCAGGGTCTCTTCAATAAAAAATATTGTCAGCATCAAAGTATTATCATCTCTGGATTGTGATAGTCCCATCTTCAGGGGACCAGGGAAAGCATGCCATCCACTAATCTCATTCAGCTTAATACATGATGATTTTAAGATCTCGAGTTCTAAACAGTTCTCCTGAAACATAGCAGCATGGTACCAGAGAGAAATCCCAGCCTGTTCCTTGTATTTCAAGGACACTTTTTATTTAAGAAGAATTTAGAATTACCATGACTTCATCAACTTTATTATTCCAAACAAAAATAGTATTCTGAAAAATATCTATGATGCAATAATCAAACCAAAGTCTACAACTTATTTTTCCTTAACATTTTCAAATATTCTATTCCAGTCTTTTCCAAATCAAGGGCTAGTTTTGCCAAACTTAGTGAGAAATTGACAATTTCTGTCAAGACAGAATCTAGCTTTTACATTGGTTTCTATAACACAGATATTACTCAAATATTATGATAAGAATAATGATGCAAATTATAATACAAATTAGTGATGAAATACTAAATAAATATTTGAGTTTCAGGTATCTGAATTTAAAAAAATGGTTGAGTTTTAAGGTTTTTACTTAATTTTATGTGTCACATTTAACAAATTCCACAGTGATTTTATAAAATAGGAATTTTACTTGATTCTTTCATATCACATATAAATTGTGCTACAGAGAATAAAATGAAGGAATAAAACAAACCAAATATTAAATATTTACAATCATTACTTCATTACCTTTTTCAAATGTGTATGGATTTTACCACTCTGTCTAAAAGTAAGTAACAGATATTTGAGCAACAAATTCTACGGATAAATCTGGAAAGATTTAGAAGATATATATTGGGACATTGCTGATTTTGGAAAATGTACTTGCTCCAAATTCCAGCATTTCAAAATGCTTACAGCGTCTATATTTTGAGGCAAATCTACATATGAAAATAAAATGATTTGATAAAGCTTGGAAGGTGACTAAAAGATCAATGACAATCCAGATGAAGAAAGAACAGTAGGTCTTTGAATACTATTAGAACACTTCACTAGTGATGGGATCACTGCATTTGTTCATAAAGAAAGGACAGAATAGCTTAATAGGAAGAGAGTAGATATTGAATGCTAGATTATGAATAGTGAGGAAATGCAGAGTAGGTGCATATTGCATTTTATAATAGAATAAAAATAAATGTGATCACCAGCCTGGGGACCATTTTTTAGGAAATAATAGGAATGTACAGAGTTGAGGTGTTATGGAGAGTATTATACATTATTATTGGCTTAAAATTATGTATAACATAAGCAGTGGTCCAGAGGAAGCCTTTTGATTTCTAAAGATAACCGAATGAGAAAATCAAAGGAAAATGTTGAGTAACACACAGTCAGAAGTGAGGGCTTTCTTTTTGCACTGAATGCAAGTTCTGAGCTTCAACAAAAAGCAGAGCCTTATTTTGGCAACTTTAATCTAAGTACCTAGGATAAATTGATAGAAATAATAAAAATATACAGTGATGTATAACATTAATAGTACATATTTGTAAGTGGTAAAATATGATTCTGTTTTGAACGTGGTGAGTCAAAATAATAGTAATATACTCAAATGATTTATATATCTAAAATCAGAGATACAGAAACGCAAGTGCTCTACTTGGAGGGATAGGTGGAAATGAGAATGAATATTCATCACAGGAAAAGGAACAAAATGGAGAATGTAGAGTAAGTGGAAACCAAAGGTGAAGAATAGGGAAAGTGAAATAACTATAAGGAGGCATATGAGTATAGGCAATCGAGGTAAAGAAAGTAAGAGGAATAGGTTCAAATATACTTATATAGATATAGAAATATAAAGAAAAGCAAATATAGATACACATAATATAAAATATAAATGATATAAATGATATATATATTGATATAGGTATAGCAATAGGTATGGTTAGGGCTATGGATATGGACAGAGGTAACATGACCACAGATCCAATATTACTTAAAGTAGGCCATTTATACACCTTACACTATTGTTAACAACAGTTCTCTGAGTTGCCCTCAGAAATGCTATTTTTGGATCCTTTTTTTTATTTTCCAAGTGGACAGAGATAGATGTAGTTATATGAATAGATATACCACTAAGGATATGTATGTAGGTGTGTGTATGTGTAAATTTCTATATATACACAGGTCTGCCTATTATCTAGCTATGGATACTCTTTCCATGGATTCAGACTACATGGAGTGCTAAATAAGTACCTTGTCAATATTATGCTTGCTGTAATCATGTTTTATGACATAAAGCCTTTTGAGTACTTCTTTAATCTCTGTGTTTCTCAAGCTGTGGATGATGGGGTTTAATATTGGCATGAAAATCGCAGGCAGTATAAAGATGAGCCTGTCTGCCTGAGGAGTGTTGTCTGGATGAAGGATGGATGCAGGGGAATATTATGGTGATATAAAACAGAGCTACGTCAGGGAGATGGGAAGCACATGTGGAGAAGGCTTTGCGCTTACCTTCAGATGATGGGATCTTAAGGATGGTGGATATGATGTAGATATAAGAAATAAAAGTTATCTGAAAGGCACTGATCACTAAGATCTCTCCTATCACTAAAACAAGCATCTCTGCCACATACGTGGAAGAACCGGAGAGCGCCACCACTGGCGGGATGTCACAATAATACTGGTTAACCTGATGGGACTTACAGAAAGACAGACGGAATATGAACACTGTATGAAGAAGGGAATGAAGAAAACCTGCTGTCCAGGTTCCAACTGAGAGCTGGGCACAGTGTACCTTGGTCATGATGAGGGTGTAACGAAGGGGGAAACATATGACCACATACCAGTCATAAGCCATGATGGCAAAAAGGAGGACCTCGGTCCCCGCCAAGCCACAAGAAAATAGAGCTGCTAAGCACACCCAATAAAAGAAATGCTTTGCTTCTCAGTTAAGAAGTTCTCAAGTATCTTGGGACTGGTAACAGAAGGGCAGAATATGTCTAAGAGAGACAAATTTGCCAAGAAGTAATACATGGGTGTGTGTAGCTTTTTCTCAGTCCCAATGGCCAGGAGAATGGCACCATTTGCCAACAAGGTGACCTGATAGATGAAAGTCAAAGCCACAATGAAAGGATATCACACCTCAGTGAGGTCAGAGAGCCCTAAGAGGAAAAAGTCCTTGGTGGTGAGATTGTAGATGCCCATCTCCTCTCTCCACATTGGTCTTTCTGGAGCAAATGAAATCAACATACAGAGGTTACCAGAAAAAATCTAAGAGCCTAGTGATGATCAACACTTGAAAAATAATTCAGCTGTGGTTAATGATAAATTGTGTTAGCACAATTTTAATTACAGATATTAAATTATTATTAATGCTGATAAAAATATCCCATGCCTTTATGATATTTATAGAATATTCACCCTCAATTTTCTAACAAGAAAGTGAAATTCTAAATTTCATCTTAGTGAAACTCTTGTTGGTCTGCAGGAGCTTTTGTGATTGTGCAATTCAGTGAGAGTTGATGGTACATCCTCCACATCTGCTTAGGCAGCTATATTTTTCCATCTTGTATTATCTTATGTTTTCAGTTTTATGCAATATCTAAACACTGAGTTAGCTGAAGATAAAAAATGTGTATTTTTATTGAAAGTAAATTTTACAAATAGGAGACACAGTAGAAGATTAATACATAATTATTCAGTGAAACAATGAGTAAATTGATCTTTTGTTATTTGGTTTGACAAAGTGTTTCCATTGGAAAGAAATAAATATAACAATATTTCTATAACTTCACAATCATAATCAGTTAAAAATGAAGAATAACATGTTATATCCTCAAAAGATATACCTTAATGCACATTAAATTTAGCCTATATAATATAAATGAAAACTTGGTAATAGTGTCTGAAGGTGATCCCAACAAAAAACAGACCTGTTTCCATATATATTCAAAACCATTTCCCATTAAAATTTAAGTGCTTGAGCACATTTTATTTAAAATTTATATTTGGTAGCACATATTGTTTTTATTTACCCTTGTTTAACTTTCCAATTATGGAAGAGCCCATTTATCACTAAATTTATGATTATTTGTGAAAGTAATTTAATTTTATTTGAGGTCAGGTAATTGATATGTTGAATTTTTTGTTACTTTAAAAATTAGTACATTCTGTTTTTATAAACAGCACCTATGCATGATAGAAAATTCAAGCAGAAAATATGTTTAGAAAATAAAATGCCAAAGTAAGTCTATTGTTTCCCTACACCACTTCTCACCCTATTTTCTTTTACCTCATAAAATTTTTCATAATTTCTTGGCTCAGATAAAATGAGTAGCATGCATAATGCAAAGTATACATAATTGTTTCTTCAAACAAATGGAATTATTATTTTCTGACAATTTTTGAATTTTCCTTGGAAAATTTTAAATAATAAATGTTGAAATTAATTGGAAGATGTTACTATTCTATCTTTAATGGCACTATTACTATTTCTGTTCTTTTGTTTCCTCAAACAGCAGGACCTCTGTCCTGTGTGAAGTGAAATAAACTCTTTTAAGTGATGGTCTGTCAATAATTGAACTTTTGAAAAGAAAATTATTAGATTAAGCAAAAATGGTGAGATAACATTATTCAATGAGCAAAAGTTTGTTAAATGGGTGAATAAAGAAATTGGATCAAAAATATCTGCAGCATTAATTCTCAAGTTCCCAAATGTTTAATCTTTTGCAAAGTATTATATATCATATATTAATACATTGAAAAATAATTGTGAATATGAGAAATTAAAGGCACTTTCTATCACAAAACATAGTCATAATTTGATACAGTAAATATTTTACATTTTATATTAAGTAATTATTTAACATTATAACCACATTTATAAAATGGACTCTTTTTTCTAAATAAGGATTATGAGAAATAAGTCAATAACCTCCTAGGTGTAAAATATCTTCCTAGGTGTGAAAACACCTAGCTAGATTCTACTTGAGGGACAAAACCAATGTGTATTGTGAAGAAATGATAATGGATTTTCCCTAAAATTTGCTCATGAATGTTCAAATTTCCTAAGTAAGACTTTTGGTCTTGGCAGGTAAATTGCAGAATTTGTTCATGTGGAAGAAAATATATGTTACTAACAAACCTCTCATGTGGTTGCAAACATAATTGAATCCCAGAATTTGTCCTTATATTTAGAAAAATAAAAGTGATATTTTCCTTAAAATATATTGCTGAGGAAAAGTTTCTATAACTTATTTTTTTAACCAAATGATACTAGGAATAGAAAAATCCATTTGCAGAGCAATCTCCATTGTGTTGTGGTAGTACTTGGTGTGAATATAAGCACATGAGTACTTGAACAATACATGTTGAAGTCAGCTTTTTTCATATTCACAAACAGCCAACCATTTACGGAAACTCCAGAGCTGGGGGCATGTGGCTAGCATTAGCCTTACAAGGGATGTTAACCAGGAATTAACTTGTTGAATTTTCTGTGACTTGCACCTTTACATATGGTCAAAGAAAAACATACCATATATGAAGCTTCTCTCTGTAGCAAATAGTTACTTCAAATTTCTACTATAAAGAGAAAAATAAAAAGAATTCATTAAGCTAATTACCACTGTTAGATGTTAATATAACTTATTTGGTACAATAATATAAAGGAAACATTACAGTTAAAATTTCTTAGTAAATAGGCTGTTAAAGTGTCTTTTAAAATATATTGCTAAGAAGGTTTCTTTTATCTTTCTTCTTAACGTACTGGACCAGTAACTCTAAAACTACAGGAATCATAAAAGTACCTCTAATGTGCAATTATTTCCCCTGCTTTCTGAGGTCCCTCTTGACTAGTAGGACTCAGAGACCCAATTGTCTAGGAAATATAAATGAAGGCATAATGTCAGAAACATGCTTTAGATACAGTAGGAATTTACATGGAAAGGTATTAGACACCTGTATGTGCATATGGATAATTTTTAGGACCCAAAAATTTCTATGCATTTCTTTACCCAAATCTATCTAATACTATTAAAAAATACATACTTTCCCTTACCTAATTTATATTTGGTTTACATTCTGTAATGTGTACATTTTCATGCCACATCTCTACAATCATCTAATTGTTTCTTTTGGCTTAGAAAATCCACAGTTAAGCCAAGGGTTTTCTTGCTTTTTCAGTTTCAGAGATTTCATTACCAATATGAGGTTTCAAAAAGATGAATGTAAAATGATCCAGCCAACAAAAATGCATCAGCAAAGAAAAACTCCTCACTTATATAGAGAGTTCATATTGGATTTTGTTCTTTAATTTATACCATTCCCCCATTCCCCCTTGGAAATGCAACAGTTAGGACTCTAGAGGGAATATGCTTCTCTTCTTGAATAAACCCCATCACTACCAACCTAATAATGACCTCTCAGTTTTATAACTGATCAACATAATAAGTTGAAAAATAATCTTAATTCATCAAGAGTAACAATTTTGTTTCTTCTCATGCTGTAGAGTAAGATACTAGAAAAGTTTTTCCAGGTATTGTTTTGCCTGACAAAAGTAAACAATGAATTTATGTTATTAGGATATTTTTTCTATAACAAGAAAACAACATTCTGGTAAAATATAATTATGCAATCAACTTGCTGTAAGTTTGCATTTTTCATGATAGACAGGTAAACACTCTTTTAATATATTATTACACAGTTTTATATGGTTAGATTAAGGTTGACATTCTTCCTTGGTTATGAGAATTATGTTATTTTGTTGGAGAATATCCTGATCTTATCAGATTTGTTCTAAAATATTTAAAGTTGAAATGTCAGGATTTCTGCAATATACTTTCAAATGTTTAAATGGTGTACTGAGAAAAATGTTTATATATTAAAAACATTAGAAATTATATGTATGTCCAGATATATATAATAATTACATTTGATAAAAGAATATGCACTCTTTTTAAACAATTGAAAGAATCTATATGTACAAATTAAAAACTATATATGTGTCGGTAGAAAAATGTTAGCAATTAATAAGTTCATTTGAAAGTTATATAGGTGTTCATTAGAGCATTTCAATTATTCTATATCTTTCTTAATTTTCTAAATAAAGTGTTGGATAAAATAAAATATGACAATCAAAGCAATGATCTTGGGAAAACTATGTCTCATAGTCTACCCCCAAGCCCTCATCTCTAATTAATTTCTCTATTACTGTGGAAAGCACAGAAATTCTTAACCACACACTGTAAGGCTTTGGAAAAATATTCTCTATTCACATTTACCCATAGATGTTTGTCCATATGTTCTTTTTGAGTTTATTACTGTCCTTTGTTTATCTCTGTGATAATTAGAAGATTTGTAATTTTTAAGCTACTTACAAGTGTTTTTTGTTCTTTAATGAAATAAGTTTTAATCACTATTTTTGCATATCACTTCTGCTCTTCAAGGTTTGGACAATAGAGATGAATGCTCCAACACTAGATATGGGGAAATGCTTGCATGTTTCCACCTAATTGTGTTCAAATCTTCTCCTCTTCACTTCTGGAATGTGGTTGTTTAGTGTGTTGATTTGGAATCATGTTACTCTTGAATAAAAGAAAATCACCCAAAATATTGCTATTGCAAAATAGGCTTTACTTTTCTGCCCCACTAAAGCATTGCAGAAATGAAATGGTCAGCTCCAAACATCACCAGACAACCAGGCTTCTTTAATTTTATCTTCAGTAACCCAAGCACCTGGCTCTGATACCCCAAGTACAGAAATGAGCACTGCAGTGTCAACCATTACATCATGATCAAGACACCTGGAAAGGTGGAAGGCAGTGGGGCCTTACTGAGCTCCTTGTAAGAGTTTTTCCTGAAATTAGCTCCAAAAAAATTCCACTTACTCAATATTTGAAAAAGTTGAGTTAAATGGCTGCATCCACTCTCACCCACTACTTCTAAGAAGACCTGGAAGTATTGTTTGTTTATATTTGGGACAAATCTTAGGAAGGCAACTAGCAGTATCAGGCACTGCATATTTGTCACTTCATATTTTCAATAATGTTACATATAAAATAGCATATTATTAAAAAATGATGATGGACAACCCCCTTCCCAAAAACCAAAGTATCTACAACTGCAAGCATATGGTTTTTACCCTCTACTCCATAAGGTCTAAGCTCCCTCACCATCTAAAGAAGAACAGGCATAACCATCCCCAAATCCTCAAGGTTGAAGAATGCACAATCCTAAGGAGAGAATGCATGGACAAAAGTAGACATTATTATTCTAATAATGGAAGAACCAGTAACATTGATATAAAGATAGTGATTATCAGAGGTTCTGAGGGAAAGCGGAGGGAATAACAGGTGGAATGTAGGACATATTTAGTGCACTGGAATTAAGAGTAAACCACAATGTAAACCATAAACTATGGCTAGTAGCAATGCTTCAATATTTATTCATCAATTATAACAAATGTGCCACACTATTGTAAAATGTTATTAATGACCGAAGATGTGGGGGGAAGAGACTATATGATACTATCTTTTACTTTTAATGTAACTTTTCTATAACCAAAAATTCTTTAAAAATAAAGTTTATTATATGTAAAAAAGGAAAGGTTAAAAAAGCAGGAACTACTTGCAATAAATACACAGCACAAGAAAAAAAAATTTTTTTCCTGAAATCAGATAAAAAAAATTCCACTTACTCTATATTCAAAAAAGTAAAATTAAATATCTGCATCCACACTCACCCGCTCCTCCAGGAAGGCCTAGAAGCATTGCTTTTACTTGAGATAAATCTTAGGAAGGCAACTAGCAGTGGTAGGCACTGCATATATTTTCTTCTTTTTATTAATTTTATACATAAAATATCATATTATAAACATTAAGTATCCTTAAAGTATATATATTTACACTGAAGTATTGCACATCATCAGACTTATTTAAATTCTTCTCCACTGGATATCCATATGCAAAAGATTGAGAGAATACCACGTCACACCTTATATAAAAATCAACACCAGATGGAGCAAAGATTTAAATATAAGAGCCAAAACTATAAAGACCTTGGAAGATAATGTAGGGAAGCATCTACAGGACTTTGTAATAGGAAATGGTTTCATGAACTTCACAGCCAAAGCACAAGCAGCAAGAGAAAAAATAGATAAATGGGATCTCCTCAAAATTAAAAACTTCTGCACCTCAAAGGATGTTATTAAGTAAATAAAAAGGCAGCCTACCCAATGGGAGAAAATCTTTGGCAATCATATATCTGATAGGAGCCTAATATCCTGCACATATAAAGAAATCCTACATCTCGAAAATAAAAAGACAACCCATTAAAAAAATGGGCAAGCGACCTGAAAAGACACTTCTCCAAGGAAGAAATACAAAAGGCTAAAAAGCACATGAAAAAATGCTCGACATCACTAGCTATTAGGGAAATGCAAATGAAAACCACAATGAGATACCATCTTACACCCATCAGAATGGCAGTTATCAAAAAAATAGCAGAATATAGGTGTTGGAGAGGATGTGGAGGAATAGGAACCCTCATCCACTGCTGGTGGGATTGTGGAATGGTCCAGCCATTGTGGAGAACAGTTTGGCGATTCCTCAGAAAACTAACCAGAGATCTTCCATATGATCCAGCAATTCCACTGCTGGGTATATACCCAGAAGAATTGAAAGCAAAGACACTAACAGATATATGCACACCAATGTTCATAGCAGCATTGTTCACAATTGCCAAAAGTTGGAATCAGCCCCGGTGCCCATCAACAGGTGAATGGATAAGCAAAAC
>JAQZBX010014315.1:11626-38872 GCA_029593785.1 Cabassous unicinctus
GCACATACATACAATGGAATATTACTCAGCTGTTAGAAGGAATAAAGTGCTAACACATGGAATAACATGGATGAATCTTGAAGACCTTATGTTGAGTGAAGCAAGCCAGGCATTGAAGGAAGAACAGTTTATGACCTCATTGATTTGAATTGAGGTAAGATAACAGTTTCTGAGAACCACTGACTGAAAGATAGGCTAAAAAGGAAGAAAGAGAGAAGGGTACTTTGTGAGCCATCACATCACCCATATGGACATTATCTATGGTAAATTGAAAAAGTATAGTTACATATTGAAGGATAGGACAGGTGGGTAGAGATTTTACGGGGTTTGGTGGCACAAGATTAACAGGTTGGTAGATTAGGAAGGACAGGTTAGAATAACCAGGACATGTAAATATGAATCTTGACATCCCATGAGCCAAGACAGGGAAGAGTCATGCGCCCCAAGGGGTGGGGAGGAAGGAACAGAAAAGATGAAATGCGGTATGTAGTGGTCATGGGAAATATTCTTCATTACCTTACATTAATGGACACAGGACATGGTAAATATCATCAAAAATTATTAAACTGTACAGTCTAAATTGTAAACTATACTGTAAACTACTGAAAATTTTAATTGCTATATTTTACTATCTGTATATCAGTTATAACAATGATAATATCCATAAAAAAAATAAAGGTTTTAATATGGGGTGGGGAAGGGGGAGGCAGTTTGGTTATGTGGGAAACTCTAGTATTCCATGTGTGACTTTGCTGTGACCTATAACTTTTTGAAAATTAAATTGAAATTTGGGAAACACTGGGGAATGAGAGGGGGAAGGTTTCACGATACACTGGACATCCGATATTACAGTGATAAAAGGAAAAAAGAATAATTTCTTTTAAAAAAAGGATTTTTTAAAAATTTTTTCCCATTTTTTCAAATGTCCCAATCCACTAATTGTATTTTATTATTAGTTTAGTTTCCTGTTTTTCTTCTTCTGAGTCTCCTTGTACTTATCTCTTGCATTTAAAATTATCATTATAATTTCTTTTTCCTATTAATTGTGTTTTGTTATTATATTGGCTTCATATTCAAGGAAGGTTTGGATCACAGAAAGGTTACAAGGGGCGGTGTTCAAATGATCAAGGGATGGGGCATGGTAACGGTGGGTAGACAATTACTCAATTAATGAGGGAATCTGAATTCCCAGCTTGGAGAGCTCTGCCACATTCTCCAAGGGAGCAGCAACCACCCCCTGAGTGCAGAGGCAGTGTCTGGGAAAAGAGGATGGCCCACTGATGGGTTCTTATTATTGAGGACTAGCCTTATGAGTATTTGCTCTTCTAATTGAAACTTAACTTACTGTTATGGGGTGCCTAAGGGTTACCACCTGAGAGCCTCCTTCTTGCTCAAGTGTGGCCTCCCTGTAAGCCAAACTCAGCATTTGAATGCATTACCTTCCCCCCAATGTGGGACATGACTCCTGGGGATAAGCCTCCCTGGCAATGAGGGATTAATACAAAGTGCCCACTGGCAACACGATCAGAAAAAGACCTTGAATAAATGGGGGAAAAGGTAAAGGGAAATGAGTTCACGTGGCTAAGATACTTCAAAGAGAGTCGGGAGGTCATCCCAGAGGTAATACTTATGCACACCTCAATAGGATCTCAGAGAACACCAAAGTGGATATCACCACACACTGAGGGACCCCTGAGGGCTCTGGAGACACCCAGGTCCTATACAAGTGGGGATAGACCCAGAGATTGATGCCTAATTAGTGGGCTCTTCATTGGCATCTGTGTTCCTGAGAGTGACAGAGTTGGACTCAAATAAGTCATCCTTGCACATGGTCCATCAGTCCCTTCTACTCAAACCTATATGTGATGCAGGAGTTTTTAGGTGTACTTCCAGACACTGTATCCTCTGGCCCACCTATGTGCCAGCTGTGCCTGGAATCTCGGTGGAGCTGCATCTCCTACCCTACAGCTCAATGGACTCATTGAAGTAACATGGCGAGGAGACGATGATGGGCAACGGCCATCCCAGGGAATGGAGAGGGCCTGCAGCTGAAGGCAAGATAATCCCATCCACTATATCCATGGGATATAAGCCCTCTCTCACTTGGAGGTGGAGTGGACATCACCATCCAAGTCCCCTCAGGATTGGGGGAGGAGCTGTGGACTAGCGTGGACTTGGTGGTGTTCTGTTGTAGACATATTGTGCTTCAAGCAATGGAAGAAATTGTAACAGTGAGGTGGACCCGGTGGCCAGTGGACATTTTTGGGGCAGGGAGAGGAGGGGCAGTTGAAATACAGGGGCTTTTTTAGGACTTTGGGGGTTGTCCTGAGTGGTGTAGCGGTGACGGATGTAGGCCATTTTATCAGAATATATCATGCAGAACTGGGTGGGAGAGAGTGTGGTCTGTGATGTGAACTGTGGTCTATGCTTGGTGGCAAGGCCCCAGGGTGTGTATATCCATTGTGGGTGTTGTACCACACGGATGAGGAATGGTGGTGTGGGATGTTGTTGGAGGTATGGGCAGTGGGGAACATGGGAATCCCTGTCATTTCTGAGTAATATTTAGGTAATCTAAGCACCTTTAAAAAATATATATATATAACAAATAACTTATGTAAAAAATGCATATATATGCATATGTATTTATATATCATTTTACAAATAATGGTATGTATTGTGAAAAATTTGATTTTTACCCACAATAAAAAAAAAAAAAATAAAGTAGAACTGAGCAAAATGTAAAGTTGACACAAGTCAGAAGAACAAGAGTAAGGAGACAAGAAATCAAGTTCAGTCAGGGCACCTAAGAACACAAAAGATAAGAGAGAAATGGATGTAAGGAGAATTCTTCTCTTAGGAAACACATTTTATTCTGATAAGAGTTATATTTTATTTTTTTCATATTCTGAGATTAACAATTATTAGTATAACTCCAGGGCGTTAAAATAAACACTATCAGAAAGGTCATTATAAGAAAATTGATTTTATGTCAGAAAGAAAATGTAGGCTTGTAAAAATCTAAAGTGTGTATTTTAAAATCAGACATGTTGTGTACATATGTTATGCAACTTCTATATATATTTATGTATTTTTAGAAAGTCAATGTTACCTGGCTTTAAAATATGCTAAAAAGAGAAAATCTTAAGGCAATTACCACATGGCTTATTTTCTTTTCCATTGTACATATAATTAAAGATTGTCAGTGTTAGCAATATTTTTGGTAACTTGCATTTAGTAAATATATTAAAAATAATGTACAATTTAGTTTACTTTTGCATATTTCTCTGTAATGTGAGTAGCAAAAATGTTTTTGTGTTTCTTTAATTTGTAAAATCTGAATATTATAAGATTTTGAAATAAAATATGATAAGTGAAAAAAAACCTCTTCTCCAGCTATGAATTTTCATCTGATGTTTGGTAAATTACTAACTATCTAAACATATATTTTTCTCCTTTTGTGTTTGAATAGTGGTAGGGTCCTTCCATCCAAAATCATGTGCACACATGACTTCCAGGCTAGAGGATGCAATTTCCAGCATTCCAGGTAGCTGAAGGGAGAAATACGATCACTTTCAGGCCAATGAAATTTTAGTGGATGTGATATATGATCTGAGCCATAACCATATAAGTAAGGTTATTGATCTCTACATACTTTTTCACTTTAGTCAGGCAAGAACCATATTTTGTAATTTTATTTCAATCATGGTCCATATGTTCAAGATAAACAACCCTGGAAATCAGACATCAATGAGACAGAGGAGCCTGGATATATAGAAAAGAGATTCCTTCTTTGTGGACTGTCTTGCAATTAAGCCTGTTTATGACAGTCAGTCAATCAATCAAAATGAAAAACAACACTCTTTCCTAGGAGAGTTACCTAAGTCCCATCTAAAGAGGCTAGATAAATTCCTAATGCAGTTATTACACCAGATTGTCAAAATTCATAACTTTATATTTACATACTTTAAAAACTTAATGATGAGTCAAATTTATTAAAATTTTTATCCATTCATCTTTTGACTGATTGGGCTGCTCTTTCTGACTTCTTCTACCCAAGAAGGGATTGTTAAAGCTCTAATCCCTGGTTTTAATAATATTTTTATCATTTAACTATTAAAAGTACTATTTAAAAATTACATACAGAAATGATAATGAATATAGCTCACTTAATTTTCTCCAAATTTCTTTTTTTTAATTTTTTAATTAACAATCTAAATTAAATTACAATAAAATAATTTTTTGGCTGTATGTTCTGTGAATTGTAGCACATGTATAGATACTTGTAACCACCATCACAATCAGGAGGTAGACTGCTTTGCAAATATTCCTCATTGCTACTCTTTTGTAATCACACTAATCTTCCACCAGAACCCCTGGCAAAGTGCATGCTCTTCTCCATCACTATAGTTTTGCTATTACAAGAAGGTCATATAAATAGAATCACACTGTATGTGACCTTTCAACAGTTCAAAGATTTCTGCACTCAAAATATTGCCTTTAAGAGTCACCTTTAAAAGTTTTTTGTATATACATAGTTTATTCGTTTTTATTTCCAAGTACTATTATATTATAGGGATTTTCTAATGTTTTTTTTTAAATAAAATTTTATTGAAGTATATCATTCATACATGAACATAACATAAACAATATGTGTATAGTAAAAGTTACGAATTTACAACAAACATGCATATCATCTTACAAGGCTCCCATACATCTCCCCCCACGAACATTTTGCATTGTTGTGAAATATTTGATACAATCTATGAAAGAGCATCATCAAAATATTACTACTAACTATAACCCATATCTTACATTTGGTGTATTTTCACTCAACCCACCCAATTATTAGCACCCTATATTATTACTATGAAATTGTTTTGCCCATGAGAGAATGTTTCCATTTTTCTTCTCACTACAGTCCATCTTCCACCACTGCATTCTCTGTGTTGTACAGTCCCATGTTTTATAAAAGCCACTAAAAGTGTACCCTCAGTGGCTATCATTTTCATCACAGTGTTATGCTGTCATCACCTCAGTCAATTTTAGATTGTTTTCATGACTCCAAAAGGAAAAAGAAGAGCATTCTTATATTTATACTATTAATCACAATCTTCATCCACCACTGAAATCACTGTTATATAATCTTTAGATTATTCACTAGTTTCCTTTCAATTGACATTTACATCCACAGACTACCCCTTTCAGCAACAATCACTTTTATAAATCAGCAGTGTTAGTTATATTCACAATAATTTGTTACTATCTACTCAATTCATTTCCACACTTTTATAATTAACCTTATTTATAATGCTACATACATTAATCATCAGCTCACATTCTCAAGCCACACTAAATTTCCTAGTAATGTATACTCTAGAGTTTACCTCTGTGAATTTGCTCATAGTATTTATTTCCTTTCATTGACACCATAAAATATTTGTCCTCTTGCATTTGACTTATTTCAAGCAACATAATATCATTTCAGTTCATCCATGTTGTCATATGCATACTGATTTCATTTCTTCTTACAGCTGAATAGTATTCTTTTGCATATATATCTAGCACATTTTTTTATCCATTCATCCATTTTTGAACACTTGGGCTGGTTCCATATTTTAGCAATTATGAATAATGGTGCTATGAACATTGGTGGGCAAGTGTTAGTTTGCGTCTCCTTGCTTTCAGTTCCTTTCAATATATTCATAACAGAATTGCTGGATTATACAGCAGTTCTATATTCAGCTTCTTGAGATACTGCCAAACTGTATTCCAGAGATGCTGAGCCTTTCTACAATCTCACCAACAGTGAAGGAGTGTTCCTGTTTCTCCACATCCTTTCTGTTTTTTTATAACAAATCAATTTTTATTGATACATACTAATGAAGCATACAATTCATCCAAAGTGTACAATCAATATTATTTGGTGTAATCACATAGCATTCATCATTTCATCATTTCAATCATTATTAGAGCATTTTCATTATTTCAATAATAATAAACACAAAAACAGACAAACAAGACAGTTCTTCACCGCTCTCTCTCTCTATGTTTCTCCTGCTGTACATAGCTGGCATTTCTGGCTATTCTTGCACAGCCTTTCCCTCATTTATTAAGTAGTTTTATTGAGATATATCCATATACCAAATGATCTATTGAAAGTGTATAATCAATGGCTTTTAGTATAATCACAATGCTGTGCATTCATCACCACAAAAAATTCTAGAACAATTTCATTATTCCAAAAAGAAAAACTCCACACCATTTAACATTCCTTCCCCAACCCTACATAAAAACTAATCTAATTTCATCTTTATAAATTGGTTTATATTTACATTTTATATAAATGGAATCATACAAAATGTAGCACTTTGTGTCTGGTTTCTTTCACTTAGCATAGCATTTTTTGTCTGATAGTAACATTTTGTAGTATTAACATACATTTGTTCAGCATCAAAGAAAAATGATCTTATATATGCAATTTTAATTATATTCATATTTCATATGTGGTTTTACTATGATATGCAGTTCCATGCCACATTTTTTAGCTTTCCTTTTAGTAACATACATGACCTTAGACTTTCCTGTTGAACCACTTTCCTACCTACATAATAGTATTAATATCTTTTAAAGTGTTTTTATCAAGAAAGATGCTAGATTTTGTTGAATGTCGAGTTGCAAACATGATGTTGGGACTTCACCTTTTCTTTTCATTTCCAAAGATTAACGCATATCCTTTTTACCAATTCTGCACAAGTTAACCGCCAGCTTTCCACTCTCTAAACTCATTCTGTTTTCTGGTGACCCATATTCAAGTTAGTAACTCCATGAGATTACACAATATGTTTAGTTCATAGCACATTCATACAGAATTTGTCCTTTTGTGTCTGGCTTGCTTCATTCAAGATCAAGTCCTCCAGGTTCATGAATGTTGTCATATGCTTCACAACTTCATTTCTACTTTTGCTGCATAATATTCCATTGTGTGAATGCACCACATTATTTTTTTCCATTCATCAGTTCATGGATACCTAGATTGTTTCCAACTTTTGGCAATTGTAAATAACACTGCAATGAACATTGGTGTGCAGATGTCTGTTTATATCACTGCTCTCAGTTCTTCTGGTTATATATCCAGTACTTGTATTGCTGGAACCACCAAACAGTCCTCCACAGTGGCTGTATCATTCTACATTCCCCTCAACACTGAATAAGCTTTCCTAGCTCTCCACATGCTCTTCAACACTTGCAGTTCTCTGTCATTTTAATAGTCATTATTCTGATAGTATTGAAATAATATCTCATAGTTTTGATTTCCATTTCCCTAATAGCTAGTAAAGCTGAACATTTTTTTCATGTGTTTCTCTGCCATTTGTATTTCTTCTTTGGAAAAATGTTTATTCATGTCTTTTGCCCATTTTTAAAATTGGGTGGTTTGTCTTTTTATTGTTGAGTTGTAGCATCTCTTTATATATCATGGATATTAAACCCTTATCAGACATGTTATTTCCAAATATTTTCTCCCATTGAGTCAGCTGCCCTTTCACCCTTTTGGCAAAGTCCTGTGAGGTGCAAATGTGCTTAGTTTTGAGGAGGTCTCATTTATCTACTTTTTTCTCTTCTTTTGTGTTCTTTGGACATAAGGTCCAAGAAACTACCACTTACCTCAAGGTCTTTAAGATGTTTTTCTACATTTTCTTCTAGTAGTTTTAGTGTCCAGGCTTTTATATTTAGGTATTTAATCCATTTTGCATTGAAAATTGCAGAGAGATTGAGATATGGGTCCTCTTTTATTCTTTTGGTTATGGATATTCTGTTCTCCTAGCACCATTTGTTGAAGAGACTGTTTTTCCCCATCAACCTAGACTTGGTAGGTTTGTCAAAAAAACAGTTGACTGTTGAGGCCAGGGTTTATTTCTGAACTCTCAATTATTTCATAGATTGATGTGTCTGTCTTTATGCCAATACAATGATGTTTTGACAACTATAGCTTTGTAATATGTTTCAAGGTCAGGTATTTTCTCCAAAATCACTTTTCATTTTTAGATTGATTTTGGCTATTCAGGTGCACTTTCCCTTCCAGATACACTTGATAATTTCCTTTTCTATTTCTGTGAAGTACACTGGTGGGATTTTTATTGGTATTGAATTGAATCAATAAATCTGTGTGGGTACGATTGAGATCTTTACAATATTTAGTCTTCCAATCCATGAACATGGAATCTCTTTCCATTTGTTTAGGTTTTCAATGATTTCTTTTAACACTGTTCTGCAGTTTTCTACATATAGGTCCTATACTTCTTTGGATATATTGATTCATCTGAATTTGAGTCTTTTTGTTGCTATTGTAAATGGAATTTTTCCCCTGATTTCCTCCTCAGAATGTGCAATACTGAATTACAGAAACATTATTGATTTTTACATGTTGTTCTTATATACTGCCACTTTGTTGAACTTAATTCATTAGCTCAAGTAACTTTGTCATAGACATTTCAGAGATTTCTAAATATAGGGTCATGTCATTCACAAATAGTGAGAGTTTTACTTCCTCTTTTCCTGTCTGGATGCCTTTTTCTTTTCTTGTCTAATTGTTCTAGCTAAGACTTCTAGCACAATGTTGAATAACAATGAAGTCTGTGGGCATCCTTGTCTTGTGCCCGATCTTAAAGAGAAAGCTTCCAACATACCCCCATTTAGTAAGATGTTGACTGTGGGTTTTACATACATGGCTTTTATCATACTGAGGAATTTTCCTTCTATTCCTATCATTTGAAATGTTTTAATCAAGAAAGGATACTGGATTTTGTCAAATTACTTTTCTACAAGAATTAAGATGATCATGTGTTTCCTTCCTTCAATTTGTTAAAGTTGTGTATTACATTGATTGATTTTCTTATGTTGAATCACTCTTGCATACAGGAATAAATCCCACTTGGTCATGATGTATAATTATTTTGATATGCAATTGGATTCTATTTGCATGCATTTTGTTGACAGTTTTTCATCTATGCTCATTAAAGAAATTGGTCTGTAATTTTTCTTGTAGTGTCTTTATTTGGCTTTGGTATTAGGGTGAGGGTGGCTTCATAAAATGTGTTGATATTTTACCCTCCTCTTCAATTTTTTGTAAGAGTTTAAAAAGGATTGGTATTGATTCTTCTTTAAATTCTTGATAGAATTCACCTATGAAGCCATCTGGTCCTGGACTTTACTTTTATGGGAGATTTTTGATGAAAGATCCAATCATTTTAAATGTGATTGGTTTGTTAAGTTCTTGTATTTCTTGTATGTGCATTTCTAGGAATTTGTCCATTTTATCTAGATTGTCTAGTTTGTTGGCATACAGTTTCTCATAATATCCTCTTATGATCCTTTTTATTTCTGTGGGGTCAGTCATAATTTCACCTTTTCATTGCTGATTTTATTTCTTTGTATTTTCTCTCTCTCTTTTATTGATCTTCTCAAAGAATCAGCTTTTTGTTTTGTTGATTTTTTTTCTACCTTATTTTCTCAATTTTCATTTACTTCTGCCCTAGTCTTTATTATTTCTTTCCTTCTGCTTCCTTTGAGAACGGTTTTCTCTTTTTTTTCTAGTGAGATCTTTCTTGTTCAGTGAGACCTTTGATTTTAGCTCTTCTTTTATAATATAGGTGTTTAAGGATATAAATTTCCCTCTCAAGACTGTTTTCACCATAAGTTTTAATAAGCTATGTTCTCATTTTCATTCATCTCCATATATTTACTGATTTCACATGCAAATTCTTCTTTGACCCACTGATTATTTAGGAGTGTGTTGTTTAGCTTCCATACATTTGCAAATTTACCTCATTCCTGTTTATTAGTGATATACCATTTCCCTCCATTATGATCTGAGAAGGTGCTTTGTATAATGTTAGTCTTTTTATATTTATTCTGAGCTGCATTGTGACCAAACATGGTCTATCTGGAGAAAGATCCACAAGCACTTGAGAATAATGTATAACCCACTGAGTTTGGGTGCAAGGTTCTATATATGTCTCTTAGGTCTAGCTCATTTATCATATTGTTCAAGTTCTTATTTCCTTGTTGATCTGTCTAGTTGTTTTGTTTAATGATGTGAGCGGTGTGTTGAAGGCTCCAACTATTATTGTAGAGATGTCTATTTCTCCCTTCAGTTTTGCCAGAGTTTGACTCATGTATTTTGGGGTACGCTGGTTGGGTGCATAGAAACGAAGGATTATTATTTCTTCCTAATGGATTTTCCCTTTTATTAATATAAAATGGCTTTCTGTATCACATAACTTTTCTGCATTTAAAGTCTGTTTTGTTTGATATTAGTGCAGCTAATCCTATTCATTTTGGTTACAATTTGTGTGAGGTATAATTTTCCAACCTTACACTTTGAGCTGGTTTGTATCACTGGGTTTAAGATGAGTATATTGTAAGCAGCATATGGATAGCTCATTTTTTAATCTACTTTGTCAGCCTGTATCTTTTGATTGGGGAGTTTGAACCAATCACATTCAATGATATAATTGTAAGTGCACTATTTACTTCCATCATTTTATTCTTTGATTTTCATATGCATATCTTGTTTTTATTTGTGTTTTCACTCATTTCATTACCCTTTCTGCTATTCTTTCTTCTATACTCACTTTCAAGACTCTCTCTCTTGTTTTTTACTTTCAGATTGTAAGGCTTCCTTTAATATTTCCTGCAATGTTGGACTCTTTTTACAAACTCTCTTAGTTTCTGTTTGTTTGTGAATGTTTTAAAGTCATATTTGACAGACTAATTTGCTGGATAAAGAATTCTTTGCTGGATGCTCTTCTCTTTAGGTATCTTAATTGTATCATACCACTCTCTTCTTGCCATCATGATTCTGATGAGAAATCCACATGAAGTCATACTGGGCATTCCTTTATGTGATGGTTAGCTTTTCCTTGCTGCTTTCAGAATTCTCTCTTTATCCTTGTTGTTTGACATTCTCCATAGTATATGTCCTGGCATATGTTTATTAACATTTATTCTGATTGAGGTACACTGCACTTCTTGTTCATGTAATTTCATTTCTTTCATAAGAGTGGTAAATTTTCAGCTATTATTCGCTCAAATATTCTTTCTGCCCATTTTCCCTTATCTTATATTCTGAAACTCCCATGATGCATAGGTTGTTGTGCTTTGTCTTATCACTCAACTCCCTGTACACCTGCTCTACTTTTCCCATTATTTTCTCTTTGTTGTTTACTCTCTTCAATTTAAGTTGTTCAGTCTTCTGAATCACTTATACATTCTTCTGTCATTTCAAGTCCCCTGTTCTATGCCTATAATGTGTTTTTTATCTCACATATTGTGTTTTTCATTCCCATGAACTTTGTCACTTATTTATTCAAGTTTTCAAATTCTTATTTGTGCTTGTTCAGTGTCTTCTTGATGTTCGTTTTACCTCTTTAGCCATATTGCATTTCAAGTCATTAATTTGATTTAGGAACTTTGTGTGCATCTCATTGATTAGTTGTCTCAAATCCTGCATCTCTTCGTGGTTTTGAATATTGCATTCTTGGACCATTTATTCCATTTTCTTAGTATGACTTATAATTTCTTACTGATGTCTAGGCTTCTGATTAGGGTGGTGAGTGTACTCAGAAGTTCAATTTCTCTCTTATTTATACAGTTTTAATGACAGGAGACTTTGTATTACTGCTATTCTTTAATTCTTCATTCAACCTGTTCTAGGTCTTTAGGATTATCCTGGTTAGTTGCTCAAATCTGGGCCCTAGACCCAATAATTGATTATTGACCCACTTCCTAAGGACTTGAGGAGGGATCTGTAAAGGTTAGCAAAAGCCTGTCTTATTTATTTACATTTTATTTCCTCATTTGCACTTCTTTGTTCTACCAGGAGATGATGCTCTTCGGCAGTCCTCTCAGATCAATGCCTGGTCAGAGTGCTGTTTCTGCAACATGAACCAGATCAATGTGGCAGAGGTTATTACTTGAAGGTTAAGAGCCTCATAATTCAAGCTTTCTCAGAGGCAGTTCTCCAACTTTTGCTTGCAGCCCCCTGTGTTTTCCTGGATAGGATGTAATTCCACTCTCTTCTACATCCTCAACAACTAGTCCTGACCAGTAAAGAGAGAGATTGGGAAGGTTGTACCTTTTTAGTCCTTTGCTGGTTACCAAGACAAACAATGATGTGGCCCCACCTGGCCTGGAAAGGCTCATGGGACACGACAGACCAATTTTGTGGTCAGCTGAGTCAGCCTTAGGCTGTATCTCTCACTCTTCCCTTTCCTGGGGAGGTGGATCCCAGAGGCCCCCTTTGTCTGTAGCTGCCAGCCCCATGTTCTGAGAATTCAAAAGTGACTATTGTGTGGGTGAGAATGATGGCATTTGCAGCTGCAGCTTTTAACTCACAGTTTTGCCATCATGATTCTTTTCCTTTGTCCTTTCCTCTTGACAGTGTACAGACTTCCTCTGTTGTTCTAAACCCTAGAAATTTTTTTCCAGGCCATATCTGTCAGCAATTTAGCTATTTTTCTGGGCGAAAAGAAAGTCCTGTATCTTTCTAATCTACCATCTTCCTGGAAGTCTCTGTTTTAAAAATTATGGCCATTTTATAAGATGTGAAATGGTACTATATTGTAGTTTTGATCTGGATTTTCCTAGTAGCTAGTGATATTGAACATTTTTCATATGCTTTTTGGCCATTTGTATTTCCTATTTGAGAAATGTCTATACATGTCTTTTACCCATTTATTAATTAGGTTGTTTGTATTTTAAGCTGTATGAACCCTTTATATAACATGGATATCAAACCCTTATCAGATAGGTGAATTCCAAATACATCCTGCCATTGAGTAGGCTGCCTTTTTACTTTCTTGACAGTCTTTTGAAGAAAAATAGTTTACTTTAAGGAGGTCACATTTATCTATTTTTCTTTTGTTGCTCATGCATTTGGTGTAAGATTTAAGAAAGTTTCATCTACCAAAAATTTTTTTTAACAAATCAGTTTTATTGATACATATTAATAAAGCATAAATCCATGCAAAGTGGACAATAAATGGTATTCGGTGTAATCACATATTCTGCACTCATCACTTCAATCATTCTTAGAGCACTTTCATTATTCCAATAACAATAATAAACAAAAAACAAAAAAGCAAACAAAACTTATCACCACTCAATATCTCTGTGCTTCCCCTGCTGTACATAGCTTCTATGCTTTTTCTTTCTCTCCAGTATATTTGTATTTATATTTTGTGAAAAACATATTACATATGCAATATCACCCATATTCATGGTTTGCATGAGGTTCTACTATCATATAAAGTATCATGTTATAGTTCTTAGTTTTCCTTCTGGTAATATGCATGACCTAGACTTTCCCTTTCAACCACTGTCATATCTATATAATAGCAGTGCTAGTTACAAACACCCTGACAGGCTTTAACCATTTCCATTCATTTCCAAGAAGTTACAAAGAGCTTTTATTACCAATTCTGCATGGATTAGCCCTTAATTTTCCATTCTCACCCCTCCTTCTAATTTCTGGTGACCCACATTCTAATTTTTAACTCCATGAGTTTACACAATATGTTTGTAAATATAATAGTGCAATTATACAGTATTTGTCTTTTCTGCCTGGTTTGCTTGAATCAATATAATGTCCTCCAGTTTCATTGATGTTGTCATATGCATCACAACTTCATTTCTTCATACCACTGCACAATATTCCATTGAGCGTGTACACCACAATTTGTTTATCAGTTCATCAGTTGATGGACATGTAGGTTGTTTCCAACTTTTGACAACTGCGAATAATGCTGCTCTAAAAATTGGTGGGCAAATCATGTCTCTGCTCTCAGTTCTTCTGGATATAAACCTAGTAATGGCATTGCCAGGTCACATGGCAAGTCTATATTTAACTTCCTTAGGAACTGCCAAACAGTCCTCCACAGTGGCTGTACCATTTACATTCCCAGAATGACTTATTAAGCATTCCTATCTACATCCTCTCCAACATTTATAGTTTTCTGACTTTTTAATAGTGGTCCACCTATTAGGTATGGAAAGATGTTATTGTAGTTTTGATTTGCATTTTTCTAATCGCAAGTGATGTTGAACATTTTTTCATGTGTTGCTTTGACATTTTTATTCTTCTTTTTATTTTCTTTCAGGTCATTTAGCCATTTTTTAATCAGGCACTTTGTCTTTTTATCATTGAGTTGTATGCTTTCTTTGTATATCATGGATGCTAAACCTTTTTCGGATATGTAATTGCTAAATATTTTCTCCCATTGAGTCAGCTTCTTTTTCACCCTTTGGACAAAGTCTTTTGAGGTGCAAAAGTGTTGAATTTTAAGGAGATCACATTCATCTATTTTTCCTTTTGTTGCTAGTGCTTTGGGTGTAATATTTAAGAATATACCACTTACAAGATCTTGAAGATGTTTTCCTACATTTTCTTCTAGGAGTTTTAGAAATTTTGCTTTTATATTTATGTCCTAGGTACATTTTGAGTTAATTTTTGTATAAAGTGTAATATAGGAGTCTTCTTTCTGTCTTTCTTTTGGATATGGATATCCTGTTCTCCCAGCACCATTTCTTGAATAGACTGTTTTGACCCAGCTGGGAGGACTTGATCACCTTGTCAAAAATCACTTGACTGTAGATGTGAAGGTATATTTCTGAGTTCTCAATTTAGTTTCATTGGTTAACATGTCTGTCTTTATTCCAGTATCATGCTGTTTTTACAACTGTAGTTAAGTAATAGGCTTTAAAATCCTTAAGTGACAGTCCTACAACTTCATTCTTGTTTTTAAAATTTTTGGCTATTTGGGGTCTCTTACCTTTCTAAATAAATTTGATAATTGTTTTTTCCAATTTGCAAAAAGGCTCTTGGAATTTTTATTGGGATTGCATTAAAGCATTGAATCTGAAAATCAGTTTGGGTAGAATTGACAACTTCACAATATTTAGTCTTCCAATAAATGAACACAGAATGTCCATCCATTTATTTAAATCTTCTTGGGATTCTTTTAACAATATTTTGTAGTTTTCTGAATACACATCCTTTATGTCCTGGGTTAAGTTTATTCCAAAATATTTGATAGTTGCAGTTGCCATTATAACTGTAATCTTTTTCTTATTTCCTCCTCAGATTGCAAAATAGTCATGTATAGAAAGGCTATTGATTTTTGCATATTAATCTTGTATCCTGCAACTTTGTTGACCTTGTCTATTAATTTTATTACCTTTTTAGTCGATTTTTCAGGATATTCTAGATATATGATCATATCAGTAAATAGTGAAAGTTTTACTGCTTCCTTCCCTATTTGGATGTCTTATTTCTTTATCCAGCCTAATTGCTTTAGCTAGAAATCTACCACAATATTGAATAACAATAGTGACAGTGGGCATCCTTGTCTTGATCTTAAACTCAGTGGGAAAGCTTTCAGTCCTTAACCATTGAGGACAATACTCACTGTAGGATTTTCATTTATGTACTTTACCATTTTGAAAAAGCTTCCTTCTATTTCTATCTTGTGGAGTGAGTGTTTTTATCAGGAAAGGGTGCTGCATTTTGTCAAATACCTTTTTTGCATCAATTAAGAGTATCTTATGATTTTTCTTCTTTAACTTATCAATGTGGTTTGGTTTTCTGGTATTGTGCCATGCTTGCATACATGTGATAAAATCCACATCATCTTGGTGTATAATTGTTTCAATGTGCTTTTGAATTCAGTTTGCAAGTATTTTGTTGAGGATTTTTGCATTTCTATTCATTAGAGATATTGGTCTATAAATTTCTTTTTTTGTAGTATATTTATCTGATGTTGGTTTTGTAGAATGAGTTTGGTTGCATTCTTTCCTGCTCAATTTTTTGGAAGAGCTTGTGCAAGATTGGTATTACATTGTTTTCAATGATTGTTAAAATTCATTTGTGAAACCATCTAATTCTGAGATTTTCACCTTTGGGAGGATTTTGAACACTGTTTTAATCTCTTCACTTTTGATTGGTTTGTTGATCTCTTCTATTTCTTTTACAGTTATTGTAGGTGGTTTGTGTGCTTTTAAGAATTTGTCCATCTCCTCTACATTTTCTAGGTTTTTGTTCATAGTAGCCTCTTATGATCTCTCTTATTTCTGTAGGAACAGTGGTTATGCCTCACCTCTCATTTATTATTTTATTTGCATCTTCTCTCTTTTTCTCCTTGTTTGTCTAGCTAAGTGTTTGTTGATTTTGTTGATCTTCTCAAAGAAACAATTTTAGTTTTGTTGATTCTATTTTTGTTTCTATATTTCATTTATTTCTACTTGGACATTTATTATATCTTTCTTTCAACTGGTTTGGAATTATTGTGCCGTTATTTTTCTTTTTCCTCCATATGTGCTGTTAGATCTTCAATTTCAGCTTTTTCTTCTTTTTTAAAGTAAACATTGAGTGCTATAAATTTCCCTTTTAGCACTGCCTTTGCAGTGTCCCAAAGGTTTTGATATGTTGGCTTCTCATTTTCATTTGTCTCAAGATATTTGCTGCATTATTTTGCAATTTCCTCTTTGACCCACTGATTATTTAAGAGTGTGTGTATATATATTTATGAATTTTCCCTTTTTCCTTCCATTATTTATTTCCACCTTTATTCTGTTATGGTCAGAGAAAGTGTTTTGTATGATTTCAAACCTTTTAAATTTATTGAGACTTTTTTTGTAACCCAATATATGGTCTATCTTCGAGAAGTATCCATGAGCACTTGATAAGAAAGTATATCATGCTGTTTAGGGGTGAAATTCTCTATTAGAGAATTTATCCTAAGTCTTTAAAATTGCTCATCTTAACTTATCAAAATCATGCTAGGATCTCACTAATGGAGCATACATTTTCTCTAGAAGTTAGAGAACGAAGAGTCCCAAGTGCAGTTTTTATCCATTCAATTTCTAGATTGACCAGCGGATGGCACTTTTTGGCACAACTTTCTGTGGAAATTTATCTCTCTCTGTTTACCTTTGTTTTGTTCTGGCCCAAGCCACAATTCAAAGCAGGCTTTGCTGGCTGAATTTACTGAAGAAAAGCCCCTTGGTTACCCCTCCCTTTTCCTTCATTACAGCTAACAGGGGTGAAGGTGCTTGCTGTCCTCTCAGTCAGCTGCAGTAAACCAGAGGTTTTAGCCCTGCTTAATATATTGGGGTGGAGGAGGAGGCCTCTTTCTGGCAGCTAAGAGGTTTAGTAACTCATATTTTTTTTTTGTTTCAGGTTATTCCTCTCTCTGTTCATCACCCTCCTGGGAGTTGTGAAGCACTGTCCTGGTCTGCTGACCCCCAAAACAGGTCTCTAGGGAAGTTTTTGGCTCTTTGTTGTTTTTGTGAGAGAGCTGAGACTTGCCTGCCTAATCTGAGCCATCATCCCTCTATGGTCTATAATATTTTAATTTTTACTCTTGTATTTTCCCCTGCTAGTACTTTGAAATAAGATTGATTATTGCCTGTTTTCCCTGAATCCTGGGCATTTTAAAAATTTGCTTATTAGTTCCAGTACATTATTTTTGGGGTAGATTCTTTGAGAAATTTATATTGAAATCATGTCTTATGTGAATGTGGAAAATATTAGTTATTTTTATGATCTCTTAGTGTTTTATTATATTTTGTTCAATAACTAAGTGTGTTTGGAGTGGACATTCTTTCCCTTTTTCCAATCCTAGGGTTTAAAATTCAAACTTTAAACATTATGTATGATTTTAGCTGTAGAATTTTTGTAGATGATCTTTATTATTTTGAAGAAGTTTTCTTGTATTCCTAGTTTGCTGATAGTAAAGTGAATGAATGTTGAATTTTATTGAATTGTTTTCCATCATGAATTGCTATGATATTATAATTTTTTCTTATTTAGAAATTTAATATTTGGAAAACATAGATTGATTTTCCAATCATGACCTATTTGTGCTATCTCAGTAAAAACATTACATGATCTTCATTTATTAATCTCTGTATTTGTTGCTGGTTTCAAGTTAATTTTTTTTAAAGAATGTTTGTATCTGCTTGTGAAAGTTATTTTTGGTAGGTTACTTTTCTACTTCTGTTGGTATTTGGTTTGTTATTGGGAATGCTGCCCTCAGGAAATGATTGTTTACAAATGATTGTAGAGCACTGATGTCATTCTTCTTTAAGTCTTTTTGTATTTGGTAGAATCTGCCAGTGAATTTATGTGGGTCAAGAAAAGCCCTTCCCTGAGGGTTAAAAGCTACAAATTCAATTTCTTTACACTTAAGGGCCTCTTCATTTTATTTATTTAAACTTCAGTGAATTTTGTTAGTTTATAGTTTTGGAGTAATTCTTTCATTTCATCTAAATTATCCATTTTATGTTTCTGTTTGTCCATAACATAATTCCCTTATTTTTCTTTAAAGATCTAAATTTGTAATGTCCCTAATGTCCCACATTGGCAATTTAGTTCTGATATCCCTTTTTCATTGATATCAGCTTTGGATTTCCAAAATTGACAATTTATAGGAGTTTGAATGAACTTCCTCTCTACTACCTTTGAAATAGACTTGCACATCCTTTTTTAGTGCTTTTTGTAGGGCATTTCTATTGTTTTTTCCCACAGTCCCAGCTGTCTACAAGCATTTTATCTGCTTTTAAGACAAATGACAGAAGCACAAGCCTGATAAGTTCCAGAGTATAATCCTCAGACTTCCACTTTATGTATTGGCACTGAAAAACATGCACCCTGCTCTGGTGTGAGTGGTTTGTGGACCCCAGAAAATCTTATTCTTAAAGCAAACCCATTCCTGTGCCTATAAAACCACTGTTGATAGAAAGTTTTTATTAGATACAGTTAAGGGACCTGTTGTTTAGATTCTTTCAGTTAAGTGCATTTGATTAGATTTTAGAAACCCAGGGTGTATTAATACTCTTACTGGAGTCCTTTATAAAGGGAGGAATAAAATATGCAGACACAGGAAAAAAGACAGAGACAGAAGACCTGGAGGCAGCAACCTGGAATCAGCAGAGCACAGATGCATAGAAAAAGGCCTCAAAGAGGCTGACAGAGCAGGCCCACAGAGAACAAGAAGCTGAAGCAATGAGGCTGGGAGGAGAGGAGAGAGACTAGCTGACCCTGCCATGTGTCTGATTGCCCACAGCTGAGCTCAAAGAGAAAGTGAGCCTGGAGAGGATGGCAGAGAAGAGCAAAGCTGTCATTGTGTCTTGCCACATGGCAGCGGTCCAGGCTCACCAACAGATCACTTTTGGTGAAATAGCCTCTCTGATGATGCCTTGATTTGGACATTTTCACAGCCTCTAAATTGTAAGCCTTTAACCTAATAAATTTCCATTGTAAAACTCAACCTATTTCTGGTATATTGTTCCCAGCTTCTTTTAGCAAACTAAACACACCTTAGTATGTGCACAGGGGCCACCTTGCTCCCTCCGGAACACCCACAGTGGAGGAAAGGCAGACTCCACCTCACATTGGGGAAAGTTTGGGAGGGAACAACAAGGGTGCCATAATCTTCTTCTATTGCTTCTGAAGCTGAGTTTTCTTGATTTAGCACTTGCCCACTTAATGTATCCCTTTTACTGTTTATCACAGTTTTGAGGAAGTTTACTGTCTTTAAGATTCCTCTGCCACCTTTACATGATCAGGGTTGAAACATTGGCCACCCTCAGAGAAGACCTCCAGCAATTTTAAGTAATAAAAGCTGTGGTTAGCAATCATACAGCACAGGTCTTGAATTTGGAGGATTGGTCTTTAAATCTCATCTTGATACTGACAACCTGTGCCAGGAGCCAGAGCTGCATTCCTCAGTGATGCCTGCTTTGAGGATGGCAGATAGGGCATTATTGCCACTGCAAAAAGACTAGAAACCACTGTTATTTGCTGCAATTTAACAGTATTGTCTTCCTGTTCCTCCCTGGATGCTGCACAGTTTCACTAGACTAAGTTAAAAATAGATTCATATGAAATGTTATGTCCCCAATGTAACAGAGTTACAATCATTCATAAATCTTCTGACCATGATTCTTCTGCTTCTCTTATTATAACCTATAGTTTCAATTTAACTTTTAGGCATGTTTCTCAGAAACTTAAAGCCTTTGGATTGTTCCTATGGGAGTGGAGCTCTGAAACCCAGGAAAATATGTGGCCAACTCCTACTCTCTCATATTTGAAACTCTTCCTTTGTTCAAAAAATTTTGTATTTTTTTTGTATAATTTTACATTTTATTCCAGGCATTGCTATTGTATCTATTTCTATTGCTATGCTAAAAATGTCACAAATGTAGTGACTTAAGCCAAAACATTTATATCACAATTTTCAAGAGCAAAAGTCAAGGCACAATGTGACAGAATTTTCTGCTCATAATGACAGAAGGCCAAAATCAAGGTATCTTCAGGGTTATGTTTCCTGCTGGAAATATTGTGATAGAATCCACTTCCAAGTTCATTAAAATTTTTGGCAGAATCCAGCTCCTTTCAGAGACTCTAGTGTCTGTTTGCTTGCAGATTCTCAATTAGGGCTTCACTTGGGTCCTTAAAGTCACCTGTATTTATTTTCACATGGCCACCTTTATCTTCAAAGCCAGTATCATTGCATTGAGTCCTTCTCATGTATCAATTTTTTTTTATTTCCACTTTGGCCATCAGCCATATAAAGCTCTCTGATTTTGAGGGCCCATGTCATTACATTGCAGCCAGTGGATAATTCCAGATGATATTCTTATTTTAAGGTCAACTGTGCCAAATAAAACATAAACATGGGAGTGATCACTTTACATTACCATGTTTTGCACATTAGAGCATAAAATTTATGGTGGAGTATTTTTAGACATTTTTATTGCTACAACTATATACATTGATTTTCAGTCATCTTTGAGCCAATAATTTACCATTTTAAGTTGAATGCAGAAATTTTACCAATACATTGATCAATTTCTTTCTCAATTATGATTTTAGTTGTCTTAAGTTTAGAGATTTACATCTGTTATCAACCTTATGAAACAATGCTATATTTTTTGTGCTTCAAGATCCAAAAATAATAAAGGAATCAAGGAAGAATAATCTATTAGATTAACACAGAATTAGGATTTATTTTTTGCCTTTCTTTCATTAAAGGTATTCCAGAATTCTTTATAGTATCATTTACTCTCTGTTTGAATAACTTCATTAACTATAATGTTACCACTGTGTTAGCAATGAATTCTTTTATTTTAATTTATCTGGCAATAATTTATTTCACTTCATTCCAATATTAGTCAGGATACTCCATAGTAACAGAACCAACAAGGAGGCTGGCAAGTCTGAACTCCACTGAGCAACCTCTTATCTGGATTCTTTAATAAAGGTGATGTAGAAATCCTTACTCTGAGTACCCCAGGGGAAAATACCTGACTGGAAATTCTAGCAAGAGCCTGCATTGATGTTGAGATGAGATAGAACCCACAATTTTCACTTGTAAAACCTCAAACTGATTGGATGAGATTACCTAAACCTGCAAAAAGCAATATTTCTTTGTTGATTATGTATGCAATTAATTGAATGTAATGCAAATCCCATCAAGAGTAAACCTTCACAGTAACAAGTAAACTAGTGGTGGGCCCAACAACTGGACCGAATAACAGAAAGTTGAACCATGAAAGTAACCATCACATTCCTGAAAGTTATTTTTGCTTATAAAAATTCTGGATTAACCATTATATTCTTTCAGCTATTTAAACATTTTTTCCACTTCTTTTGATCTCCATGGAGACTAATAAGTATCCATATTCATTTGAAACATTGTTTCTGTTTATATAATGTATCATGCCTCTTTGGTTGTATTCAAGATTTTTTTCTTTTTCTTTAGAATATGGAAATTTTATTGTGATGTGTCTAGGTACATATTTCTTTGGTTTCATCTTTGGTTCCTTTAGCTTATGGAAATAATGTTTTTCTTTCTCTTAAATTGGGCACATTAAACCACAAATTTCCTTCAATTTTTTTCCATTGTATTCTTTCTCCAATCCTTTAGCGCTTCCTGTGATATGAATGTAAGACCTTTTATTACTGCCCCACAGGTCCTCAAGACTGTGTTTATTTTATATTTTGAGTATTTGCATCTCTTGTTAAGATTGTCTCTATTTATCTATCTCTATGTATCTATTTCCAATATTCTGACAATTCCTCTGTGATCACCATATTATTTTGCAGTGTGTCTAATTGTTTTCTTTTTTAGACTTTGTTCAATGTATTTTTTTTTTCAGGTCTGAAACTCCCCTTCAATTCTTCCTATTTCTCCTCTTAGTCTTTCTAATTTCCATTAATTTTAAGACTGTTTATCCTCATTTAATTGAACAATTTTTACTGCTGCTTTAAATCTTTCTCACATAGTTTCTACATTTATGTCACCTTAGTATCAATATTTTAAAAATGTTCTTTTCCTTTGCAACTTGAAGTTTACCTTGTTTTTTATATTCAAAGTAGTTTTGCATTGTATCCTACATATTTAAAATGTTTTATAATGTGACTCTGGCCTTGTTAAATACTATGGAAAATACTGAAATTTTTGATGTCACAAAAATCCTCCCAGTTGTGTCTATGGTGCAAGCCCAGTCCAGGGTACATTTCAAGAATCTGTATAGAAAAATTGTGAGTTTTAACATTTTACTTAATTTTATGTATTTCAATTAACAAATTCCATGATGAATTCATAAATAGGGTTTTATTTGATTCTTTCATATCAGGTATAAGGTATGCTATAGAAACTAAAATGAAGGCATAAAACACAACAAATACCAAATATGTATGATTTTTACTTTATTTCCTCCTTCAAGTGTGTATGGATTTATCCACTCTGTCTAAATCTAAGTAAAAGTTATTTGAGCAATTATTTCTGTGAAAAACAATGGAAGGTTATAGAAGGCACATATTGGGACATTGCTCATTTTAGAAAATCTACATGATCATATATTTTAAGATATCCAAAATATGTGATCATTTAGCTTCTAGATTTTGTGGCAATGTTATATATGAAAATGCTGTGGTTTACTAAATCTTGGAGGATGACTAAAAAATCAATGTTGGGCCAGATGAATATAGAACAGGAGACCTTGGAATAATACAAGCACTCTACAATATTGATGAGATCGCTGCACTTATAAAGAATGGAGAGGGTGGTTAATAGGAAGAAAGGAGATATTGAATGCTAGAGTATGAATGCAGAGTAGGTGTATCTTGCTTTGATAATAGCTTATCACATTTATAGTTAAATGTGATCACTAGCCTGGGAACATATTTGGGGGAAGTTTTGCTTTGATAATAGCTTATCACATTTATAGTTAAATGTGATCACCAGCCTGGGAACATATTTGGGGGAAGTAATAGGAATGCACAGATTTGAGGTATATTATAGAAAATATTAACTATTATTATTGATTTGAAATTGTGTTTAACATAAACCATGGTCCAGATGAAAGCTTTTGATTCATGGAAGCGACAGAATGATAATCAAATGAAACTTGTAAGTAACATAGTCAGAAGTGACCAGTCTCTATTCACACGGAATGCAAGTGATGAGCTTCATGAAAAAGAAGAGTCTGATTTTAGCAATTTTAATCAGGGTATCTAGGAAACAGTGATATTATTTTTGAAAATATATGGTAATATGTAAGAGGTTTTTGGCATGTTTGTATGTAGAAGAGGATGATAATTTCTGTGTTGAACATGCTGACATTAAAGTAGTAATATATTCAAATGAATTAGTTAGCTAAGATCAGAGATACAGATATGCAAATGTTCTAATTAAAGGGACAGGTGTAAAAAATACATGTGTTCATATGAAAAGGGAAATGTGGAGAAATGAAGAGTAAATGGAAATCTTACTTGAAGAAAAGGAAAAGTGAAATTTTAACACTTATGAGGCATATGATGATAAGAAGTTAGACAATTAAGGTAAAGAAAGTAAGAGGAATATCTACAGATAGTTTTATATAGATATAGAAATAGAAATAAAAGCAGATATAGATGAAAATAATATAAAAATATATAGATGATATATATATTGTTATAGGTATAGATATAGGTTTGCTGATGGCTATGGATATGGACATAGTTAACATGACCACAGATACAATATTTAATGAATACAGGTCCATTTATACCACTTATACCATTGTTATTAACAGTTCTCTGATTTGCTCTCAAAAATGCTATATTTAGATCATAGTTCTTTTTATTTTTCCAATAAAAAGATGTGTATAATATATGGATGGACATAACACTAAATATATATAGGTGTATGTGTGCATATGTGTACCTTTCTAGATATTTATATGTATTTGTGTTGGTGTGTACTATATAGATATAAATCTAGATGTAGACAATCTTTCTATGAATTCTTCTAACTTTTCCTATGAAGTTATCCTAAATAGAGTGCTAAATAAGTTCTTTGTTAAATTTTTTTTGGTTTAATCATATTTTATGACACAAAGCCTTTTGAGTGTTTCCTTAACCTCTGTGTTTCTCAAACTGCAAATAATAGGGTTTAATTTTGGGGTGATAATCACATACAGGATAGAGATGTGACTCTTTACTTGGAGACTGTTGACTGGATGAAGGACAGATATAGGTGAAAATTATGGTGCCATAAAACAGACAGACTGCAATGAAGTGGGAAGCACATGTGGAGGAGGTGTTGTACTTCTCTTCAGCTGTCTGGATCTTTAGGATGGTTGATATTATGTAGATATCAGAGATAAAGGTGATCAGAAAGGTACTGATCCACAAGATCACTTCTACAACTGAAACAAACATTTCTGCCACATACGTGGAAGAACAGGAGAGCACCACCACTGGTGGGATGTCACAATACTACTGGTTAACCATTTGTATTTACAGAAAGGCAGGTAGAACACGGACACCATATGTAGAAGGGAATGAAGAAATCCTGCTGCCCAGATTCCAGCCATCACCTCTGGCACAATGTACTTTTGTCATAATGTGGGTGTAATGAAGGGGGAAACATATGGCCACATACTCATCATAAGACATGATGGTGAGAAGGATGACCTCAGTTCCTGTTAGTATCATGAGAAAATAGAGAAGCAGAATATACCCAACAAAATAAAATGCTTTGCTTCTCAGTCTGGAAGTTATCAAGCATCTTGGGAACAGTAGCTGATGGACAGAATATATCTAAAGGAGACAAATTTGCCAAGAAATAGAATATGGTTGTTTGCAGCTTTTTCTCAGTACTGATGGTGAGGAGAATGGCACCATTTGTCAACAAGGTGATGGACAGATGACAATCAAAACCACAAAGAGTAGATAGTACACCTCCATGAGATCAGAGAACCCTAAGAGGAAAATTTCCTTCATGGTGGTGAGGCTGTGGATGTCTGTGTCCTTTATCCACACAGGCCTTTCTGGAGTAAATGAAACCAACATGCAAAGGTTAGGGTTAAAAAATCTAGGAGCCTATTGAGGATCAATACAGATTGTTTGTCCCTGGTTGAGGATGAATTGTGTTAACTCTCTATTAATTACAAATATCAAATTATTAGAAATACTTATAAAAAAACATCTCACCATTTATGATATTTATAGAAAATTCATCTCAATTCTTTACCAAGAAGGTGAAACTGTTGTTGTTATTTCAGGAGCCTTTGTGTTTTCATATTTCAGTGAAAATTAATGGTCTATTCCCCACATCTGCTTAGGGACTTTCCATTTTTGCCTTGTATTATCTCACTGATTACAGTTTTATACACTGTCTAAACATTAAAGTTCCATTAAAAGAGAAAATGCATATTAATCTTAATAACTGTTGGCAAATAGCAGGCACATAGTGAAAGATTGGTATGTAATTTTTCAGTGAAATAAGAGTGAATTGTGTGTTACCTGGTTTGAGAAAGTATTTCCTTTGAAAAGGAATAAATATGCCAATAATTCTGTTCTAACTGAACTCTTGAAGGGCATGGGTTGAGGCAGCTGCAATACCAAAGAATGTACCTGGCACTGAGTCAGACGGAAGTTTAGTTGGACTTATGGACAGGAGAGAGTCTCCAGTGGCAGGAGTCTGGAGAATGAAGGTAGCACTCCACAAAGAGGTGGGAAAATGAGTGGTGATATAAGGGAATTCAGAGCAAAGACACTCCATAGGTTATAAGAGTTTCTGCAAGGGTCCAATGATGTGCTCATATGCGGTATGGTGATGCTATCACTATGTACACAGGAATGTAGTTTATCCACTCTAAGGAGATTATGGTTTATTATACTATCTGTACATTATTTCCCCTCTGGGGAGGATTGTTAATCTTTAACTTAGCTCCAGGGCACATAGGCAGCTTCATGCTGTGGGATTAGGGGGAAAAGGGTCCAGGGTCCCCACAATCCATCCCACAGCAGCCTACATTGACCATAGGACAAGCATTGCATCCACATTCCACAGCAACATTATAAAAGATAGCAGAATAATAGAACTACCAAAAGCTAGTAGACCTATAAAAATGTGTCATAAGGGCCAAAAAGGGAATTAAACCAGTTAGATACGGGATCAGATGCTCATTTTTCAGTGTGCTGTATGTGCTCTTGCATATAATTTAGAGCTTGTGAAATATTATAGGAGTGATCAGGAATATATACACAAAATTGAACATTAATGAGGGCACAGGTCCCACCTTGTGCCACAGTAAGAATATCTAAAACCATCCTATTTTGTAAAACTACCATTCATAGTTGGGTAGTTTCTTCACTGAGTAAGGAAATTGCCACTTTGTAATCAGTAAGGGCCTGAGCAATGTGATTGGTTAAAGCAGTTATGTGATAACTGCAGCACCACCTGGCACAAAACTGGGCAAAGGGTAGAACAGTCAGGGAGTGTGCTTTACTCTATGTCTAGCCTTGATTATTTTGCAATTACTAGGAGTATGGGATAATTACTCATATAGAGTGGCAGGGACATATGGCTGTCCCATAAGCATTGTCCACACCAGTTATAGGGCAAATATAGCCAACCATTTTGCCTGCAAGTTCATAGTCATCCTTTAGGGGACAGGCAGATCCCAGAAAATAAGTGTTAAGAGGTCTGCCTTTGGAAAAGACTATTGTTTTCTAAGTTGATAGTAAAATTACACAACTCAGGGGCTAACCACCCAACATGATGGATTCCTTCTTGTCATTCCATGCAGACAATGGTAAAGTTATCTAAGGTGACAGCCTCAACCATTAACCATCCTAAACCATCATATACAGCATATCCTTTTAAAGGTTTGGACTTATTCACCTGTTCCCTT
>JAQZBX010014316.1:0-38770 GCA_029593785.1 Cabassous unicinctus
ACACAAAAACATCAAAAACGGGGGGGGGCGGGGGATGAAAATGGATAAAAGTAAATAAAAAAATAAACTTTAAATAAATAAAAGCATTAGAACTGTCAATTTTGTTCATTTTCTAAGTTTGTAGTAATTACAAAGGTCATTTGGATTCTACAGAGAAAAAGATAAAACATAATGCAGGGAAGCGGCTGTGGCTCAATTGGTTGGGCTCCTGTTTACTATATGGGAGGCCCTGGGTTCGATTCCCGGGGCCTCCTGGTGAAGGCAGGCTGGCACACGCAATGCGGCGAGCAGCTGGTGCAGCAAGATGATGCAACAAAGGGAGACAAGCAGACACAGAAAAACGAAAGCAAAATGGACACAATGAGCACAAGCAGCAAGGGGAGGATAAATAAATAAATACAAAAAAATAAAACATAATGCAGTCAATCACACAGAAAGCTCTATCTTTTCTTACTTAATATTGATTAGTCTTTTTCCACTCAGTACTCAACCCTTCCCTTCAACCACTTTCCCCTATCCCAGAGATTACAAATGGGAAGTGGGGAACCCACAGTTTGGCTTTTACAGTCTTCTCTTCCCCATTGTCCCTTCACACCCACCCTCTGGAATTGTTTGTTTCTATCACTGGATGAAATCCAGCTCCCACAGATATTCTGGTCCCTTTCAAGTTACAAGAAGAGCCTCATTTCCAAAGTTAAAATGTCCAATATCCCGGGAAATAATCAGAACTCCAACTTCTTTCAAAGGAAAGCATTTTCAGCCTCCCCTTCCCACTCCGAAGCACTGACCTGCTTCAGGTTTGATGTTTCTTTTTCCCTCAACTCTCCAACTCCCCAAGCCCCAGGGGAAAGTTGAATAGGGGAAATGACACAATTTTATATGGCAGATAACATTGTTCTCCTGCACTGGCTTCTTCCGGATGTTGACTTGCTTTAGTGGGGTTCCCCATCACCACAGGATTTTTGGAGATGCTCCCTTGTGGTCCTCTGCCTGCAGTTCCTCAGGCAGGCAATGCTTCTCCTCTATCAGACCATAAGGACTTCCCCAAGCCTTTGTGCCTGGCTCTAAGGGTCCACTCTGCATTAGCTCCCCCTGCTGAGGTTACTCTGCACTTCAGGCAGTCATCTTAGGCAGTGTCTCCTTTAAATTGACCCTGACTGACTTCTTCCCAAAGGTCCCCTAGGCCTGCAGGAGAATACACACCTTTTTGCCCTGATGTTGGGGGCAGCCCCATTGTATCCTCTTTCTCCTTATTGAAAAAGGCAGCTCTGGCCACAGTCTCATGCCTTTAGGCTTTTCCTTGGGAGTTGTGAGACTATCAGCACATGGAACTTATTTGAACAACTCTCTCCAAATAAGTCTTGACATCCTCCTTTTCAATGTCCCATTCATTATAGATTGGAGGATGGCCGTCTTTAACATCAAAAACTCCATTGTGCATTCTCTTAGTTTTACTATATGGGTAGTCCAGCTTGTAGCTTTAGAATCTGGCTGTGATTGGCATCTTTTGCATTGTTCTTGGCCTTTGGCGCCTCAGCCAAAATTAAAATGGAAAGAATCCCATTTTAACATTGTGTTAAATAGGTTTTGCTTAGTCTTCACAGTCTTGACTCAATCAGTGACTTTAAAATGTGTGATTTATTTGCTAACATTTAAAAATCAAAGGACTATAGATAAAAATATGGATTTTAACTTTTCTCTATAAATCAGAACTGACTATACTACACTGATATTTCATCACAGCAAAAAGAAGCTGAGCTAAGGGACTGCTGCCCCAGCAGGTCATCTCTGAGCTGCATGATCCCCACCCAACCCACCTCCCTCAACCATGGCTCCTTCTCCCTTTCTAAATCCTCCCCTTCATTAAGGTTCACCTCAAATCTACGCAAGAGGCAGCCTGGTATAAAGAGCACAATTTTTAAACTCTCACCATAGATATTTGTCAGCATAATTTGGGGGAGTTGTCTAACCTTCTTGAGTGCCAATTTACTCCTCTATAAAATGGGGATGGCAATGCTGCCTTTAGAAAGTTTGTGTGAAGATTTAATGGGATAACCAATAAAAGGTTCCTGATATACAACAGGTATGAGTCTTCTTCTCATCCATAATTCAAAACTGAATATATATATATCTTCCATATTTTTAGACACCACTAACTAATAATAATTAGCTTTATCTATCCAGTTAGAGGAAAGACTATATCTTTTATTTCTGTATCCCTCAAATAGCCTAGTATAATATTAATTTAATATAGATCCCTGTATTCTGATTGTTCAATGAGAATCAAAATATTATTTTGCATTTAGAAATTGCCAAAGACTGCTTGGGACAAAAGCCTTAAAAGAAAAAGATGTTAATTACATTGCTGTATTTTTTTTTTTTTTTTTAGGTTTCAGGACTGGGGACTGAACCCAGGACCTCTTATGTGGGAAGCCAGTGCTCAACCACTGAGCCACATCAGCTCCCCTTTGTTGGCTTTTTCATTTGTTTGCTTGTTGTTTTTCATTTTTCATTTTTTAAGGAGGCACTGGGGACCAAACCTGGGACCTCCCATGTGGGAAGCAGGTGCCCAAACACTTGAGCCACATCTGCTCCCTACACTTGTATTTTTTGACAATCATTATATTTGGTCAGTGACTGTTTTCGTTTGCCAAAGCTACCAGAAATGGGTTGGCTTTTATAATGGGAATTTTTTTTGTTAAAAGCTTACATTTCTGAGTCCCTGAAAGTGTCCAAATCAAGGCATCATCGAGAGATACTTTCTCACAAAGTTGCAGCTGTTAGTGAATCAGGCACAGGATGGCATCATCTAAAGATGCTTTCTCTCCAAGCTCAGCTGTGAGTGATCAGGCACATGGCAGGAGATAATAATGGCTCTGCTCATCTCTCCTGGCTTCCTTGTGGCTTTTTTTCCCTCCTGTGTCCCTGTGAGGCTTTTATTCCTGTTAATAAAGGACCAAGGAGGGCCAAGCCCCACCCTGGGTCATGCCTCACTGAAGTAATCCAATCAAAGAGTCCCACAGGAAGGGACCAACCCAAGAACATGATCATTTCTGGAATCCACAAAAAACCCCAAACTGTCACAATGACATTTAATGTTATGTTTATATTTTGTATTATTTTATATTTTATATTATTTTCTTTAAAATGGAAGGAAGTAGTATAAAGATAAATAATGGTGAACTTCCTCCCATGTATCTCCCATCACTGATACCCCACCCCATTGATCTTCCCCTGCCATAGTTGTAACCCTTCTGTGACCCAAAACCTCTTCAAAAACGAAGCCAAGAATTTTGCCAAATTTGATTAATAGGAAAATGATATAATGATAGGTTTAAATATAAGAAATAAAATACTTAATAATTTAGAGAAACTAAAATAAAGTAAAAAAGATTGGGGTATTAAAAATGAAAAACATTTAAAAAATAAAATAAATTATTTTTTGATGTTTTTCCTTTCATCACTGTAATATCAGTTGTCCTGTATGTACAGTGGCATTTTCTTCCATTTCTTCCCCAGTGTCTTACATTTTTTAAAATATTATCTTCAAAGAAGTTTTAGGTCACAATAAGGCCACATACAGAATATAGGAGTCTCCCATATTCCCAACATCCTCCCCCTTTTCCTGGGTATATATATATAAGGTATATAAATATGTTCAAATGTTCATGGAGCATTGTCACAGTGGGTGAAGATTCACACAACGACTGAAAGATTATTGAATTCCCATCCTGGGGAGCTCTGCCACATTCTCTAATGGAACAACATCAATCCCCTAAATGCAGAGGCAATGACTAGTGAAGAAGAATGGTCCATTGATGGGCCCTTGATGTTGATGACTATGCTTGCAAGCCTTTTGCTCTTGAATTTGCAACTTAACCTAGTGTTGGAGAGTGCCTAAGATTGCCTCCTGAGAGCCTCCTTGTTGCTCAAATGTAGCCTCTCTCTAAGCCAAACTCAGCATATAAATGCATTACCTTTCCCCCAGCGTGGGACACGGCTCCCGGGGATGAGCCTCCCTGGCACCGAGGGATTACTACCAAGCACTGGCTGGTGTTACAACTGGAAAAAGACCTTAAATAAAAGGGAGAAAAGGTAAAGACAAATGAGTGTATATGGCTAAGAGACTTCAAAGTGAGCCGGGAGGTCATCAGAGATATAATGCTTATGCATGTCTCAGCAAGGTCGCATAGACAGCAAGGTAGATATTACCCCAAATAGTGGGGATCCTGAGGACTCTGGAGACACCCAGGATCTATGGTCATGGCAGATAGCTCTGGAGTTTGGTGCCTTGCCAGTGACCCTAATTTGGAGTTTGTGCTCCTGAGTGTGACAGAGTTGGACTCAGATGTGACTTCTCTACACATACCTCTTCTGTCCCCTTTATTTGAACCTATAGTTGGTGCTGGAGTTGGTAGGTGTACGTCCAAGGGACGTTAATCTCTAGGCTGTCCATGTGCCAGCTGGGCCCTGAAATTCAGTGGAGTTGCAATACCTACTCTCCAGTTCATTGGACTCACCCTGGACAACTAACAAGGAGATGATGTGGACAATGACCATCCCAAGGAACCAAGAAAGTATACAACTGCAAGCAAGAGAGTCCCATCCATCTGCCCCATGGGATCAAAGCCTCCTCTGAATTAGAGGTGGAGTGGGCAACACCATCCCAGAATCCTTAGGATTGGGGAATGAACTATGGACTAAAGTAGACTTACTGGTATTCTAATATAGACTTATTGTGATCCTAGCAATGGAAGAAACTATATCATTCATGTGGAGGCAGTGGCCACTAGAGGTTCTGAGGGCAGGGAGAGGGAAATACGGGTGAAATATGGGGGCATTTTGGGGACTTGGGAATCTTCCTGAATGACATTACAATGACAGATACAGGCCATTACATATCTTGCCATAACCTACAAAATTGTGCAGGAGAGAGTGTAAACTACAGTGTAAACTATAATCCATGCTTAGTGGCAATGCTCCAAAATGTTTTCATCAATTGTAATGAATGTACCACACTAATGAAAGATGTGTTAATGTGGGAAAATGTGGGAGGTGTAGAAAGCGGGGCATATGGGAATCCCCTATATTTTTATGTAACATTTATGTACTCTAAATACCTTTTTTAAAAAATAATAATAATAAATATATTTTAAAAAATAAAAATAAAGACACCTGAAAAAAAAATAATAGATATCATGAAAACTGGGATCCAATTATAGCACTGTCACAAACCAGCTGTACTACTGTGGTAGAGCCTTTAGATTGACTTATCCTATTTGGAGATATTTGAGAGCTAAACTCCACATTTCTAGACCATTTTAGCTAAGGTTTTAGATGTGACTTAGATACTGCCAATTAAAAGTAGTCACAAAACATTTGGAAGGCAAAGTGAGGAGGAGCCATCTTCTGCCACTGTTTTTGGCTGACAAACAAGACCATGAGACAGTTATAATAGCTGGATTCCATGTTCCTATATCCACCTATCAGCTTCGTGGGCATCTAGAAGCAGTGGGGTGGTAGTACTAGTGATGGCAGTCCAGAAGCAACTTCCTGAGTAAATCACAGCTATGGTGATTTGCTTTCAACTTGTTAGTCCTGTGGGATTCACTATCTTCCTGTTCCTACAAATATTCTTATGATTTCATAAACATCTAATTCTTGTATTTCAACCTTTCTGTTTAAAATATCAAAGTGCTTCTGTTTCCTGCACTAAACCCTGTATGATACAATTACTTTAAGAAAATCACCTCTTTGGTTTCCTTATGTGATAAATGGAGTTAATACCAGACTTACTTCAAAGCATTTTCAAAAGGATTAAAGTGAAAAAGAAAATTCAAATTAATTTTAATTATTAAAAACCTTTGGTGAAAATATAAGATATTGGCTATAGGTAGCAGTAACATTTTGATTATGCTCTTTCATAGTTTTTAATAAATGTTTCACAACAATGCAAGGTGTTAGTAGTGGGGTGATGTATGGGAGCCTCGTATGATGATAGGCATGTTTGTTTTTTAAGTTTACGACATTTACTATACATTTATTGTTTACATATGTTCATGTATGAATGATATACTTCAATAATTTTTTTTTTAATTAAAAAAAAATCCTTGGGTGTATCTTTTTCTTAGCCATGGCTAATTGAACACATGCATTTATCATTGCTACCTCTTAAAACTCCACTAAAATGACAGTGGAGTCATTTATTGTAAATCCCGCAGAAGGACAAAGTGAATAGTAAAGAAAACAAGACACAAGATAATCATTTCTTTTTTGGAAGTTTAAAGAGTAGGTGGAGGGGAGGAAATTGTAATGAAGGATAACAGAAGCAAAGGTTTCACCCTAAAGGATAATGAAAAGATACAAGAATTGGAGGAACCAGGTTTTGCAGAAGTCGGACTGAAAATAAGGTAGAAGAGAAGGCAAGAAAGCAGAAAGAAGAGAAGGTAGGCCCCCATTTTCCATCTCAGTATCTGGCAACCACTGCATTCAAATCACTTGGAAGAGTAGAAGCTGTTTTCTGATGCAATTAAATCACCAAGAGAAGTAAATTTCTATACTTAAAAGAAAACTAAGTAAAAGCTACATAAGGAATAGTACGACCCCAACCTCCTTCCTCACCCAGTTCTAGAATGGGGGCAACAGGGCTTAAACATCCCAAGCAGGAGATTAGTTAATTTTTCTTTATAGAAAATAAATAGCTTTAGAGAAGAGACCTACAGATACTGGCATATTGTGGTCACTCAAACACCCGAGCACCTATTGCCCTATTGTGAAACCCACAAGTCAGCAAACACCATTCATTCACACTAAGTAGCCGTCAGCTTTTCAGTGTCTCACTCTTACATGTGAGCAGACAGTCAAGGATCACCACATCTTTGTGGAAAGCCTTTAACATGAAAAACAGACTGAAATGAATACCCAGAAAACAGCAACCCAGTAGAAATAGAGGCTATTCAAGTAGAAGAAAAAAAAATTAACTAAAATTAATCAGCACTATAAAAATTGCTACCATATGCATAACCAGGGAACAGAGTGCTATAAATAAGAATCAGTCAAAATAAGAATAAGGTCAGGTCTTAGAATTTAGTTGAGGGGTTTAAAGATAGATTTAAGTTTTGAATTAAAAAAAAAAAAAATGGACAAGATGAGAGAAAACATAAGATTTAAGGCTCATTTTTAGGAGGTACAGCATAAAAATTCCAGAAAGAAAGAACAAAGAAAATAGAACAAAGAATATCAAATTTAAAAACAGAGAAACTTTCCCAGAACTGAAGTGCATACATTTCCAAATTGAAAGACCCAACCAACCTTCCACCATAAAAATTCTCACACCAAGGTTATTCTCATGAAAGTCCAGAACAGCAAGAATAAGGAGAAATTCCTGGCTCATGGGGGTTGTGGGGAGTATCAGATAAAAAGATCAGGACAGAATCACAGCATCAGACTTCTTAGAAGCAAAAGTAAAAGTTAAAAGACAAGGAATAAAAATTTGAATTTAAAAATCCATGGAATTATACTACACAGTGAACCCTAAGTTAAACCATGGCTATATTTAATACAATCATTAAAATGTGCTAATATCAATTGTAACAAATGTTCCACACCAATGCAAGGTGTTAATAATAGGGTGATATATGGGAATCCTGTATTTTATGAATTATTTTTCTATAGACCCACAACTTCCCTAATAAAAGGAAAAAAGACAATGAAGCAATACCTTCGAAATTCTGACATAAAATTATTTTAAAGTATTATTTTTGAGCCAACCAAGCTAAAACAAGGTAGAATAAATATAATTTCAGATATGAACGTTCTTTAAAAACGTATTTCTCAAATACTCTCTCTCAGGAAGCTATTATAGGAGAAGCTAAATGAAAGTAAACCAAGAAAGACTGGGATCCAGGAAACAACAGACCCAACACCTGAGAGTGTTGAAGGGGTTTTCCCAGAATGAATACAAAGGGCAGCCCCAAGAGACAGCTATGCCTCGGGCTTAGAGAGTCCCAGACTGAGCTGAGGGACAAAGGTTCCAAGAGCAGTCTCCAAGGAAAAAAGTGGAACAGAAAAAGCACATGATGTTCTTGAAAATGCAGGGAATATTGAAGAGTGTTTTACAATACTGTTGGTGAATTTGGAAAGAATTAGTGTTAGGTATGCAACAAACTAGGCCAAAAAACTAACACTCAAAATGAGATATTTATTAATTCCAGGAAAACGAGAAGTTGTATGTCCTCTACAGGAAATATATTCACATTTCACTACTTGGCTCAGAAGTGAAAGCAGTTCAGTCATAAAACTCAACTGGTAATAGGACTACATTAGGAGAACAAGGGGAGGGTCAGTCAGGAGAAGGTGGTTAGAGCATGGCTGGAGTGCTAAATTTCCATCCACTACTATATGAAGTTAGTAAATAATGTCTAAAACTGATAAATCAAGAAAGAACTACGTAAAAATATTACTTAAAAATATGGACATAAGTATAGGAAGAAAGTTGAAAGATGAAAGTGGATGCCTCAGGAAGCAGACCTAGTTAGCATCTAGGAGTGGGGCCAAAGACTTGTTTTTATTATGCCTTATTGTACTATTGTGTTACTTTGTTAAAAACAAGAATTAATTTTTGAAAGTCAACGTGTTATACAATGTATATAGAATCAAGGAGTCAAATTTACACTATGTGACTGCCAGTCTGGGGCATTCAAGAACAACTTTGATAGCAGGTATCACGAGGTTCTAGATCTTTTTCAGACCAATCCTCAAAGGAAGAAAAGAAGCTTGTGGAAGCTGAGAAACAAATTCAGTTTTCCATCCATAAAATGCACTGCATTACCTATGAGACATTTCACCAAGGATCCAATTAAGGCTAATTGCAAATATGATTTTGAGGTAAGCAACCATGTGCTAAACTTCAAATAAGAGCAACCCTACAATCACAAGCAAGAAATTCAGCAAAACTTTCAGAAGAGTAAGTTTTAAATATTCACATAATTCACATATCATTATTTCAGTATTAGTTTACTGCACAAAAAGTGAAGATTCAATTTCCTGAAAAGCAAAAGTAGATGTAAAATCTATCCACAAATCACTTTTACATTGAGGTCTTAGGATTCTTTAATGCCACGACACACCAAACTCAATATAAAATGTGTGATAAAAATTAGAAGAAACAATGCCTTTCACTTCTCTTTATGTCTGATCAGCACAATATTATAGTTACTGAACAGCAAATATATGTATACCAAAATATATAACTCTATACTATACTATTATTTCTAATGTGTGTATACCTGTGTGTGCATGTGTTTGTGTCTGTTTTGTCATAAAATTTCAACCTGGCAAACTTCACTCTTGGCAACCAAATCATCACGGAAAAGGGACAATTAATTGTTTGGTTTGTATGTTCAGTCTTACAAAAAAAATCTGCTTCTCAAGAGGGGTCCTAAATTCTGAATTATTTACCTCAAACTAAAGCTAATATTAACATCAAGAGAGGAGCCACAACCCTTATAGAGTAAAACAATCTCTAAAATCCTGTGGTTAAAATGATATTTCACAACAGTTCTTTATTGTATACTTGGCATGCTACGACTGATCCATACATTGAAGTTTACCATCCACCACCATCAACACAATAAGCGGTAAAACTTCACTCACTGATGCAGAGTGAAGGGGAAGCCTGTTAGGTGCTCTGATGACACTGAGAAAAAGTTCATGTGTGAAAGGGAATTCAATTTCCTTGACCAAAACACAGTCTCATTAACTTCTGGAGCCATTTTTTATTGTTCTGAAGGAAATATTCAAAAGGCTGTTGTCAAGGAAAAGCATCCTAAAATTAGATCTGCCAGCTTTGTTTTCTTTGCAGGAATGGCCACACTTCTAACAGCCTCTTCTGTTTTGAAGGGAAAGCCCTAGTAACGAAAAGTAAAGAAACTCACAGCAGTCATCTACAAAGAGTAGAAAAATAAAATTGCCTACCAAATATTCATTTCATGAATTGTATTTCTTGTATAATCCTGTGTTCAATTCTTTATCCCCTTCCCTCTTCCAAACCATTGACCCCACTCACGTTTTCACTATCCATCATTTCCCCGGTGGTGGCTTGGAGTTATGTACCCCAGAAAAAACATGTTCTTAAGCTTAATCCATTCCTGTGGGTGGGAGCCCATTGTAAATAGAAACTTTTGATGAGATTACTTCAGTTAAGGGGTGGTCCAACTGATTTTGGATGTTAATACTATTACTGGAGTCTTTACAAAGAATACCACAGAGAGAGAAACCACAGGGAAAAGCCAGAAGCTGGAGGACAACAGAACCTAGAAAAGAAAGGAAGAGATGCAACCATGTGGGATGGAAAAGACAAGGAACCAAAAAGATTACTGGTCAACCCGAATATTCTAGGAGGAATCCCCAGGAGAAAGCTAGACATTTAGCCTTGAAACCATGAGCCAATAAATTCCTGTCCTTAATCCATCCCATTGTATGGTCTTTGTTTTAGCAGCTAGGAAACTAACTCCCCCACCCTTTCTCATTTCTCTCCATACCCAACTTAGATCTCATGGCTAATCAAGGTTCAACTTCTTTAAAGAGGCCTTCAAACCCATCACCCCTCTTTGTCTATTGTACTCAGGTAATAATGTAGCAAAATTCCAATCCTGTAAACCTAGTTCTACATCTGCTTTGAGACTGCATGGAAGTAGATGAACTGAATGTAATAGGATAAAAGCTCACAGTGGTGCAGACTGATCTCACATTAAATATGTGACCTCAAGTGGATACTTAGCATTGTCCACCAATCCACTGCATTTCCTTATCACTTTCCTGTTCTCTGAGGTAATTGTTTCACACCTTCTCCAATAAACTCTTAATTCATTTTACTGAGAAAACAAAAGTAATTAGAGGGAACCATCACTAAATTTTGCACCAACCTCCTTGCAAATATTCCCACACTTTCTGCCTTTCCTCCATTTCCATGGATGAGTTACCCCTTCTCCTAGATCCAATCCTTTGACTATGCAGTCCCCTCACTTCTCACCTAGGCAAAGGCCTTGAAGTTCTCTTCTCTTTCTCTCTTTTTCTCTCTCATCATTGATTATTCACTCCCCAGTGAACAGTTCCCATCAGCATTCCCTGGCTTGCTTCTTCCCAGGGTTTAGTAGCATTCTGGCTGGCTGGCAGTCTTTGGGTTCCTTGGCTTTCCCATTACATGGTGATGTCCTCTCTTTTCTCTTCAAGGTTCAGTTGGCTGTTGGCTTCCTGCTTCTGGCCCCTCCCGTGGCTTTCTCTTTATAAGGCCGCCGGTAATAGGATTAATATCCAACCTGATTCAGTTGGCCAAACCTTAACTAAAAATGACATCTTCAAAAGATACTGTTTACAGTGGGTTCACACCCACAAGACCAGGATTAAAAAGCTTAAGTAAACTTTATTTCAACTTCAAAAATTAAAACAGACAAAGGCAGCTTAACAATTTATGGAAGAATCATTCTAAAAATTCTGCCCAGGCACATTTATCTCATTTAATCCTAAAAACAAACTCAATTGTTTCCCCAGTATTCAGAAAGATACATAAATGAGCACAGATTGGTTAAATGACATGACCAACGTCTACTTGTTAATGAAGAAAATGAAAAAGAAACAAAAACACTTAATCATATTTATATCTCATAAACCTAAACTTATATATTTTTTTACCTTTAGCATTTATATAGTACCTTCTTGGCCTTTATGACAAAAATATCACAATATTACTGTTAACTATAGTCTATAAGTTACTTTCATTGTATTTTCCCATGTATCACCAAATTCTTAACAACTTGTTGTATATGAACATTCTTGTATTTATATTATTAACCGCAATCCTCATCTACCACCAAAATCACTGTTATACAGTCCCTAGATTATCCTGTAGCTGTCTTTCTATTAACATTAACCTCCCTAGACTACCCCTTTCAGCTGCAGTCACATTTATATATAAACAGGGTTTGTTATACTCATTATAATGTGCTACCATCAACTCCATCCATACCACATATTTACAATTGACCTTATTAAACATTCTACATACATTCAGCATCAGCTCCCCCTTATCAGCCCACATTCTGTCTCCTTGTATCCTATACTCTCTAGTCTAACTCCATAAGTTTACTCATCATATTAAGTTCATATCAGTAAGACCATACAATATTCATCCTTTTGTGTCTGGCTTATTTCACTCAACATAATGTCCTCAAGGTTCATTCATGTTATCAGGTACTTCCCCAGTTCATTTCTTCTTTCTGTGGAATAGTATTCCATGTATGTATATACCACATTTTGTTTATCCACCCATCAGTTGATGGTTATTTCCATCTCTGAGCAATTGTGAATAATGCCACTATGAACATTGGTATGCAAATATCTGTTCAATTCCTTGCTTTCAGTACTTCTGAATATATTTCAAGTAGTGGGATTGCCAGATCATAAGGAAGTTCTGTATTTAGCTTCCTGAGGAACCGCCAAACCGTCTTGCATGGAGGCTGTACCATTTTACACTCCCACCAACAGTGAAGGAATGTTCCTATTTCTCCACCTCCCCTCCAGCACTTGTAGTTTTCTGTGTTTTTTTTTTAAATAATGGCCATTCTGTACAGCATGAAATGATATCTCATTGTAGTTTTTATCTGTATTTCCCTAAAAACTAGTGTTGTTGAGCAACTTGTCATGTGCTTTTTGGCTATTTGGTCAGCCCACATTACATGATCTCTCCACAACATTTGACACAATTGACACTCCCCCTTTCTTGAAAAATAATTTTCCTTTGATGCCTAGGATACCACAGTTGACTGGTCATATCCCAGTCTCCTTTTCTTCTCTTCTTCCTGACCTCTAAATGTTGGAGTATCTGAGGATTCTGTCTTTTATTTTCTTCTCATTTTTACCTACTTTCCTTCCTTAGGCGACCTCATCTTGCCCCATGATTATAAATACTCTCTATATTGATGACCCCCAAGTTTATATCTCAGCACTGATGTCGCATCTGTCCAGCTTTCTATTTATTTGTCAAAGCCACTTAAATGTCAAATAGGTATTGCAAAATTCACAAGTTCAAAAGAGCTTTCATTTTTCACAGACACCATCCCCATTTCAATAAATGGTACAGGTTGACTAGCCCTATCTGCAACTATCCAAGAACTCTTAAAAAAACAAAAACATGCTTTTGAAAATAACATTTTGGCAGTAAAACCTAGTCTGACCTAAACTCATTTGGCAGCTAAACTTGACCTGAACTAATGAGAGACCTTTTATTTAATTTATTTAAATAAATACTTACATGTTTAGCTGCAGAAATATTCATGGATCATATGGCAGTTTGAAGCTTTTCTGGACCCCAGAAAATCCTGCTCTTAAAAATCTAATCCATTCCTATGTGTAAACCTATTGTAAGTGGGACCTTTTGATTAAATTACCTCAATTAAGGGCCTTTGATTAAATTGCATGACCCAGGGTGGATCTTAATCCTCTTATGTAGCCCTTTATAAACAGAGGAATAAAAAAATACAGACATAGAAAAAGACTGCCGAGACAGAGAGGAACCCAGAAGCTGAGAGAAAGTCACATTAGCCAGAAGCTGAAAGCAATGAGGCCCAGAGGAGAAGGGAGAGAGAGAAGATGCTGCCATATGCCTGACTGCCCACAATAGCAGCTCCAGGAGAAAGGATCTTCTGATGATGCCTGAATCTGCACACTTTCATGGCTTCAGAACTGTAAACTTTTAACCTAATAAATCCCCATTGTAAAAAGCAATCCACTTCTGATATATTGCTCCCGGCAGCTTTTAGCAAGCCAAAGCAGAGGGCTACCCCAGAACCTTCCAGTATATTTAGTAATTTGTGTAATAGTTGCATACTACCTTTCTAAAATCTGAAAAATTCTGAATTCAAGTCACATCTGAGCGCAAGGATTACTGATAAGGGATTGTGGATCCAGTTGTTCAGGATAAACACATACACACATTCACATTCACAAAACAAGGCATTATACCTCATTCCTTTCTTTCTTTATACCTCCCATATCCAGTTTATCAGTGTGTCCTTTCAGTCAAATACTTCTTACCACTCCACAGGTACAGTTGTCGTCAAAGCTACCAAATCTCTACCTGGACAACTGCCATGGCCTTCTAATCTACCCTCTTATTTCCAATCTTGCACCTCCCCTCAGTGTTATTTTTCACACAATGGCCACAAAAGTCTTTCAAATCATAAGTCAGAGCCCTTGACTTACCTCTCCCAAAGCCCCAGTTGCTTCCCACCATGCTGGGAAAAAAACCCTAATTTCTTGCCAATGCCTGTTGGGCCTTTGATGATCTGACTTCTGCCTTTCTCTCTTGACTCATCTCTTCCACCATTTCCTTCACCCAATGTGCTCCAGCCCTACTGGCCTTGCTGCTGTTTCTTAAACATGTCAAATGTACCCTGTCTCGGGTCATGTGCCCTTGCTTCTTTCTATATGGAATGCCATTACTCAGGCTGTGGCGTAGCGTACCCCTCACTTCATTAATGTCCTTCTTCACAAGTCACTGCCTCTGGAAGCCATTCCCTGACCACGCTTTCTAAAATAGCCACCTTTGATCCTCCCAAGCATTCTATGTCACCTGACCCTGTTTGTTTTTCTTAAAATTACATTACATATTTATTTGCTTGCTTGTTTATCATCTGTCTTCACCATCAAAATGTAAGCTCCCTAAAAGCAGAGGTCTTGTCTGTACTGTTTATCAGCATATTCCTGGTGCCTAGAATAATGCTGGCACATAATGATATTTTTGTGTCCAGTAAATATTCATTGAATGAATTAATAAATTAAATTGTATTTATAAGTCAACTGAGTTGGGTTAAACTTCTAGTACTACTTTTCAAAGTATGTCAATATTTTTATGTGTCTGTATAGTCTTGGTGGACTTAAGATACAGCTTTCTTTTATTCTGACTTTCATTCTTAAACTAGTTCTAATCAGTGACTAAGATTACCTTAGTTTAACTCACACTGGGTAAATTAGTGTTTACTACTATAACCATAAAACATGTACTTAATCTGAATTTATCAAGAAGTTTGTTTTGTTTTTTTTTAATTCCCTGCTTGGAAACTTAAGCACTTCTTTTTCTATAGTCCTTAAGATTACTTGGCAACATGTTCCTAATTCCAAGATGCTCCAAAGTGATTCCATATCTATTTCTTATTTTCCAGGTGCTATAGCTATCTAGAGATCAATTACTTTGTCTATGGGTCTAATTATAGAAAATGGTTATTATGCTATTTTCAATACAAAATTAGAAATCAAAGAAATAAAACAAGGTAAACAAGAAATTGGTTTAACTTCATATTTTAACATTTTTATTTTAAAAAATTAAAATACTTGAGGTAAGGAATAAAAAAAAATTATATTACAATATACCATGTAAAATGGAGAGAAAGTATGTATAATAAAGCCATTTGGGGACTAATGCCAGGAATACTTTAATCCCTTAAACTGGATATTAATATTTAGGTTGTGAATAACATTTTTTAACATTCTCAGACATTAAGCATATGTTGTCTCCTTAATCCATGAATCCATTTTGGATGGATGGATTATCTTTTAGGGAAAGGCATCTTTTATTACCAAAAGGGTAAAAAGTCTCCTATCTAAAATTGTTACACATTTTGACAATATTTATTCCTAATTGAAATGTGTTTCACATAACAGAATAAAGTCAGAGAACAAAAATATTAAATGACAGTTTGAAAATGGTGGCTTTAGTTCAAGCCTCATCACACACCTGGAAACTCAAGAACTGTTAAAATTGTGCAACCACATTGTGAAACTTCAAGATTACCTTGCTTTATTACAATACATTTCTCTTTGAAATCTCATGTAAAGAAAAGATTAGCTAGTCCTCAATTCATTAGAGCACAAGGAAGCTAATACTAAAGTATTTAGCCTGATCGCGTACAAGTTCAGTCAGCTTATCTCCTCTGACTGACATTACAGTTTGGAAACTTCAACAGGCAATTAACTCTTGCAGAACACACTGCAGTCTCTACTCACTAAGAATTCCCCAGGCTTCAAGGCCACATGGAGCCAGAACATTCACTAATCACTGAAGGATATTTTCAACATGCTCCTCATTATTCAACTACATTGTGAAACATAAATTTGAGTTTTCCTAGGATATGAGTGGTAAGGAAATTAGGAAATGAGGATCTTGTTACAGAAAGTTCAGTCTCCTGGTCCATGTTTGAATCTCCTCTACATCCTTTCTGCCATAAAGTTATCTAGAGTCCACTTTTACTTCAGTCTTTTATTTGGAAGACAAATTGTCTTACACATAGCTGTACCACAAAAGTAAATTGCAACAACCACCATTTTTAGATGCTTACTTTGTGCAGATACAGGGCCTGGGCACTTTGATTGCATTATTTTGATTCCCTACTAGAATCATCAGAGACTACCAGGGTTATTTGTCCGTGATAGTTGCATCTCTATCAATCTCTACTGGTCAGGTTTTTCTGATACCTATTCTCTTTCTTTCTCCAGAAATAGCTCAAATATCGTCCATAAAATTTTCTTGACTTTCTAGGCTGAGCTGATTTTGCCACTGAACAACTATAGCTTTTACTAACTGTACCATCCAATTATACAGTTGTCACATGTTGCCTGAATAGTGCTCTTTGTTATATTGAATGGTTTTTAAATTCTTACACATGCCATGTACTAAGCTGACATTGAAGATACAATAAAGAGCAGAAATATTCTATATGTTCTTCTTATTATCTCAAGGGGAGGGAAAAGGATTACTAAGAAGAAGGAAAGACAGAACAATTAAATGGACAATAGCGATGAAACATGAAGTATAAATAGGGGACTTAGGAGGGTCACCTACTCTACTCTAAGATATTGTGTTTTTGCTCTGTACCTAATAGATATTCTGATTATGCCCCAACTTTCCCACCTGGTCTTTCAAAGCTCAGTTTTGACATGGTTACTTTCAAAGATAATTCCCTTTCACCAGTACATACTTATTTTTCACCAAATTTAAATTTAAAACATTTTCTCCAAATTTCATCTCCTATTTTTTGAGAGAAGAATTTGCCAGACACTTTTCTCTTCACCAAATAAGAGTTCTGGTTTAGTACAAACTATAAAGCTATTATTCTACCTATTAAACGAAAGGAGTCAACTAAGAATTTTTTTTAATACATAGAAAAATTGGTGGAGATTTCTTATAGCAGAACTAATGGTATTTGCAAGTTTTGAAAAGACAGCTACTTTATATGAACTATAACAAAGCAATATATGGTTCCAAAAATAAATATAAAAAGTATTTGTTTTATATTATCAAACCAATTGCTTAAGGAATAAAGAAAGGGGAGGAAAAATAGAATTGGGTCATATTTCTTTCTTATCAACTCAGCATGGTAAAGAAAAGGATGAGTGATAAAAGAAAATAAAAGCAGAACAAAAATGAAAAGGTGGAAAAGTATACAGAATTGTAGGACTAAGCTGATAAAAACTTTTTCTAAGATAGCACCATTTTATGATGGTTGGTTATGCATTGTCTGCTCACCAAGTGGAGCTAATCAAATAAGTACCCATATATTCATGTAGTCAGTATTAATTCGTAGATGTTACTTCCTCAGATGAACTCCCTAAAAATTAGCTAAGCATAACCATTGTAGCAAGGTGATACACACACAAAATCAGCTCTTAGCTGCTAAATTTCTCTTACATTACTTCTCTGGTTTCCACTAATTCTTCTCACTATTATTTCAGTTCTCTACCTCTCATTTCCCGCCCCGCCCCCCGTCATTTATACCTTTAAACAAATCAAAAACTAGCAAATGTTTCAGAGCTTATGAATGCAAAAATTGAGATCACTTTTTTCTTACTCTCTCCTACATCTGGAAAGATCATCTTACACTGAAGTAGTTCAGATAATAGAAGAAATATGTAGGTGGGGAGGAACAAGATGCAACATCACTTTCTCCTTTTTATTTGTGGTTGCAAACAAGAGGCCTAGAAGACTGGAAACTGGGCCTTCCCATGCCCCTGTGTGACCTGTTGTCAGGGCAACAGGATGCGTAGGGAGCCCTGGCCTTCCCAGAGCCTGTTGTCAAGGTAACAGGATATGAATTATCTCTCTCTTATACAGCTATGCAGTTTTCCTGCCTTACTCTATGTATCTCTTCTATTTGGTGGGAAATTATATTTGTTCACAGAAATCCAAGAGCAACACAACTTCAATACACAGGCCACCAAGAGAGCATGTGTTGAAAGAAATATTCTAACTGGAAACATTGCCATTGATACAGTTGCTTGTGTAAATAATGTGAAGGAACATCAATTTTTATTTTCATAAGCTCTGAAACATTTGATAAGTTTTCATTGGGTCAAATGAATAAATGATAGGAGATGATGAAAGAGAGAGAGCAGAGTACTAGTAGGTAGAAAAAACTGTGGAAACCAGAGAAGTATTTGAACAATGTAGAGACTAAGATCTGATTTAGAGTGTATTGCCAGTTAGCTTTTGTTGTGAAACAAACGACCCTTAAAATCTAAGTAGCAGAAAGCAATAAACATTTATTTTCTCACGATTTTGAGGAAGTTGGATGGTTTAGAATGACCTCACTCACATATCCGGTGGTTGATCATCTGGTTGGTTTAGAAGTCCTAAACTGGAATGGCTCATATCTGCTCCACCTGCTCATCCTCCAGTAGCCTTGGCCAGGCTTCTTCCCATGCTAGTATCAGATTTCCAAGGAGTAGCAACAGAGCAAGTTCCAGTATGCAAGCCGTTTCCATTCCTCTGCTTACATCATATTTTCTAAGGTCCCATTGGCTATAAAAGAGTGTGGGTGCAGGAAGTCATGTACAATTTGGGGCTATTACTGCAACAGTAAACCACAGTATGGAAGAAATTCTGGAAAATAGCTGTTTGGAAAACTTGAAGTAGTAAAGCAAGGATTTGTTATTTATTAAGAGCTGGAACCATTTGACAGTACTGAGGTTTTGAGAGCTCTGAAAGTTAGAAAGGACCTCCCTAATCTATATACTAACTATCTCCAAATGCATGCTAAGAAAGGATGAGGAAAAGTCGGTGTGAGCTTTTAAGTGGTTTATTTTCTTATTGGGAAATAAAGCAGAACAAACTTTATTAAGATGATTTTTCTAAAACAAACAAAAGGGAGAAAGATTCTGCTTGCTTTACTTCAGGAAATATTGTGTGCCTAACATCCTTTATAACAAGAAGAGAAGAGGCAGCATAAGAATAAAATGCCTTGTTTTAATCGCTACAACTCCTAGCTTAATTGGTAGTAAAGATCTTTAGGAACAGACATCAAGAAGTTGCTACTGGGCAGGGTTTTCTTTCTCTGTTTTTTGGGATACCAAAGACCAGATAAGTTAGAATTACTTTGTAATGGTTCAAGCTCTGAAGGGGGAAGAGGTTTTAGGAAAAGTCAGATTCCCTTTCAGGTACAAGCTAAACTCAGTGTTTAAATAAATTAATCAAAGCGATAATGGCAGGGTATGTCCTAAAGAAGGAGAGAAACAGAACTGGGGGGTTTCTGACATCTAAAGCATATGCCAAGTGATAAATCCCTTTGGTGTTCAGTTTGAGTATGCAGTACTAGGCAAACAGATGGCAGGATTGTAGAAAATTCTAAACAAGAGAACAGTTTTTAACTCCTGAAATGTCAAGTTTTATAGTGAGCCTTGAGCGTTAAGTGGAATTATCTAAATCAGTATCAAATGGCATAAATACAGCCAGGAATCTGGCCCTTCCCTTACTAAGCATGCAATATTAGTCAAGCTAATTAATTTGTTTGGAGGCGTGGTTTTTTCATCAGAAGAAAATGAGTATAATTGTGCCTAACTATATAAATCAAAAGAAAAAACTTAGAAATTATATAGCACAAATTTAATTATAAAGTATTATTAGTATTATTAGTCAATTATGAGGTGATTTTAAATAGTTTAAGCTAATCACTGTGATTGATGCCTACAGCAGTTTTTCTTATCTTTTTCCAAATACATTTTCAACCAGTCTTAGAAAGTCCAATTTTAAGTGGACACTGGAACTTAGAGATTTTACTGCTTTTTCATTACTCATTATAAGCTTATTTAAATAACTAAAACATAATACAAACAAAAATACAAAAAAAACCCACAAAAAATAAATAATTATAACATCAAAATTTTACCTATCAAAAATTATTTGCCATGATTAATCACAATCTGGGCCTATGTAGGGAAAATTTCTATTTTTCAATATTTTATAAAATAAAATATAATCATTTAAAAAACTTCCAAGGAAGAATAGTTTAAAGGGAAATCAAAAGTATCATAGTGCCATGTTTCATTTATATGCCTTTAGTGACCTATTATCATTTTTACATACTTCTTTAATTTCAAATAATTATTCATGCCTCATACTTGCCCAGACCAGATACATGCACTTCTTGATTTCCATGATCCTTTAACACTACCATCTCTTTAATGATAACAGTTTTTCTCCTAGCCAAAAGGCTTAAAGCAGTCCTCTACTGAATGGGAATCAGACTAGTTCAAATATTTACATTTGATTGGCTAATTGAAATATGTCAGATTAAAGAGCAAAATCTAATAATGTACTAGTAATATGATATTTTCTGAAATGAATAAGTAAAGGAAAGGACTATGGGACATGACAGCTGTTGTGTAGAAGTCAACTTCCTCGTAAACCATGCCCAGACTGGAATAATGGAAGGGACAGAGTGACTTTCAAGCCACCGTGTCCCAGGAATTCAGCCTATCCCTGGGTTATACATAATTATAGAGACCTAAAATTCATTCTAGGGACAGCATAAGATGCAGAACTAAACATGCTGAATCCCTCAAGGCAATTCTAGGAATGAAACTCTCAAAGTATGACCAGCTACTTCTCTTCCTCAACTCCTCCTCCCCACATAGTCCCCACTCCTGCCCAGGGAAATATACGGCCTGGAATATAGTGGTTCTGGGGAAGAGAAGCCTGGAGACATTCCCACAGAGCCAAGGAAAAGCCTTCTTTCCTCATCTTGACAATCCTACTCTTCCCACTGATTCCGAAAACAAAAGTACTTAGAAAAAAGTAGAATTCTGTGTTTGGCTATAATATTAGTAATAATAATGGCAACATCTAAGATTTCTTGAATTCTAGACACTATTCTAAGCAGTTTACAAGCATTATTATTCAATTTTCAACAACCTCCTATGAGACAGGTAATGATATTGAGGAAACTGAGGCGTTAAAAAATCAATCAACTTAGTAAAAATCATATAGCTATTAAAAGGTAGAACTGGAATAGACACAAGAATGGATTCAATTACAATAATATTAATGATGACAGTTAAAAATGTTTTGAGAACTTATCTGCCAAGTAATGTGCTATATTCCTTACATACATCATCTTATTTAATTTCCACTGTTATTTTGGGTAATATACAGATTCCCAGTTCCTAATGTTTCCTTCAAGGTGGAAGGCCCTTCCATTAGACAAGCCTTCCATGTCTCACCTTGCTACTTTCTACATTATTTCATAGGGGGAGAGGAAGAGCAACTCTTTGATGAACTGTGGAGAAGGAATTGGGCCTGGGGATGCAAACTGTCCTTTGTGGAGGGGTATGGGGAGGACTTTCTGCTTGTAAAAAGCACCGTCTCATCCCCTAGAGGACATGAGATAAGCTTAGGAGGGGAGATTTTGGCCCCTACTGGGAGGTCTGACATTTGGGGTGTGAGGGTAGGGAGCAATTTGAATTCAGAGGAGTTCTGGCTTATTCAGCTGCACATCAAATTCACATCCTCCAATACAAGTTTAATCAGCAATAAAGCTGACATGTTTATCTTCATCTACTGGACTCCTAAAATACCCCTCACTTAATTCTGAACTTGGGCAAGAATTAGAAGGATCATTCATTAGTCCTCCTCTCACTCCAACATCCTACGAGATAGGTATTATATCAGTTTTTGACAGTCAGGTATAACTTTTTAGAATATTCAGCTGAAACTATCCAAAATACCTTCCTTGTGTAACTCACAATCACATCACTTGTATTTTCTTCAAGTCACTTCTTACCCCATATGAACTTGCTTTTTATTGTTTGTTTCCTCTATAAAAATATAAGCTCCTGTGTTTAAAATATCACCTGATGTAGTAGAAAATGTTTGTTGAATGAGTGAATGAGTGATGAATAGAATACGTGGATTTTACAGATTAGGAAAGTGAAGTTTAGGGAAGTTAAATAATGTTTCCATGGTCTCTCAGTTAAAAAGCAGGTGGTCTTAGAAAATATTTGACCAATTCTGGAGTTTAATTTCTTCATCCTTAAAAGTGTTCCACCTCAACAATATCCCTATCAGAGCATGATACCGAAACTGATGGTCTGAGCATTTACAGTCTATAAGGCAGGATTAGGTGGAGGTACAGTGAGTTATTTAATGGCTGAGGATAAAGAGTATCTTACTCCAATGTACTATAGAATAACAAAGGATCAGACCCATTTCTAGGGATTGTGCATGTGTGTTGGGGAGAGGGTAAGAATCATCATGTCAATTAAGCATTCTGTTATTCTAATATAGATGGCCTGTATTCATTTCCTATTGCTGCCGTAACAAATCACCACAAACTTAGGGGCTTGAAACAACATAGATTAATTATCTTACAATTCTATAGGTCACAAGACTGACACAGATTTCACTGGGCTAAAACCAAGATTTTGGTAAGACTGCATTTCTTCCAGAGGCCCCAGGGGAGAATCTGTTTCCTTGCTTTTTCCATATTCTAGAGGCTGCCCACATTCTTTGGCTGGTGGCCCCTTCCTCCATCTTCAAAACTAGCAAAGACTATTTGAGTCCTCACTTTGCATCATTCTGACCTCCTCCTCCCTCCCTCTTCCACTTTTAAGGAACTTTGAGTATCTTTGGGCCCACCTAGCTAATCCAGGATGACCTACCTATTCCAAAGTCAGCTAATTAGCAACTTAACTCCATGGGCAACTTTAATTCCTCTTTGTCATGTAAAGTAACACATTCACGGGTTCCAGGGAATAGGATATGGACACTTTGGTGGACAATTTTTCTGCCTACCATAGTGCCCATGGACTGAGTTTTAAGAAACACACTCTAGGTCCTCTCTTTGTGATTTTTCTAGGTAATTATTCTGAAAATGTCCACTTTTATGTATTGGAAGCAAGATGAATAAAAGCATTAGAGCTAGGCAGATCTGTGTTCTACCAGTTACTAGCTGTGTAGCCAACCAAGAATACTTCTTGAGATCATTGGCAGGAGTAAATAAGAATTCAAATGTATTGTGACTGAATGGTATGATAAACAAATAATACTTCCTGTTATCTTTTTCATCCCCATCCCAGCTGTGATTCTATCTCCACTTCTCCAACTGGCTTTATACCTGATTTGAGGTAGTCTTACTAACCTAATTTTCTATCAAGAGCTACTATATGATTCAGAATTGCATTCATTCATTGAATGATTAAAAATATTCATTACACTATCTCCTATATACCAGGTTCTGTGCTCAGTGCTGGGTACCCAAGAGCAAATACAATGAGCATGGCTCTTGCCCTCACTAGCTCATGATCCATTAGGGAAGGAACATTGTGTATGAAAATAAAAGTTCAGGTTACTTTACATGGCCATTACAGGAAACTAACCTAGTATGGGGTGTCAGGAAGGATTTCCATTGCAAGTGATAAGTGGATATCTTGGAAGATTTCACCCAGGTCCCTATCAGCATTTTGAGTTGGGCTATCCCTCTTGTTAAAGTATTGTCCCCAGCACTGCAGGATATGTTGCATGCCTGGACCCTGCTACCTAATAAATGCTGAAACATTCCAGTCACTGCAACAACTAGAAATATCCCTACACATCTCCAAAAGGCACATGGGGAGCAGATGATCACTGGCTGAGAGAGGAGAAAGAAGGAAGTGATTCCCTTAGGAAGAAAGAACAATGTGAACAAAGGCAGATGGCTGGGAAGCAACACTTCTTCTGGCACCCCTGGGACTGGTTGGGTGGTGGCCACAGAAGGAGAGTATGAGAGGCAGCTCCATGAGAGGAGGTCAAGCAGGTACAGAGACTGGGTTAAGGATGCTGAGCTTTGACATGAGGCCAACAGAAGGCTTTAAAGAGTTTTAAGCAGGAAAGTAAAAGGATCAAATCTGCTTCTTATCTAGAGAACTGCTTTATCCCAAGGTACAATTCCAGTTTGGGAATATGATGCTAATAGCTCCTGTCATTTTATTTTTTTTTTTGACAATTTTTATTCTAATTATAGGTTTCTACTACATCTTCTGGTACTCGGGGTGTGGGCTTCTTCATTTGGGAACTGCAACCACACACTGCCCTCTTCAATAATAATACCTAATTGAGATGCCTAAAAGTTATCATACAGTTCTTCATTTCTTCTTCACTTTCTGCTTCTCTATATTTTATCTTTCCACTCATGATGGTCATGCTTACTACCAATAAAGGAGGAAAAAAAGAAGCTTAATTTAATGTCTTCCAACTGCTGCACTCACAATTCCAGATCTTAATAACTGGACATATGTCTGGATTGGGAGAGACAAAGAGGAACGTATCTGTACGTGTAAAATTAATTATAGGAGTTTAAATTCGTTTCTAACTATGAAATTACGTTCTAGTCGTACATTTATAAAAAACTGAAGGAATTAGCGATAAGTATTATAAAGAGGTGAATCTTTTATGCGTTTTTTCAATTGTTGCTGATTTTGAGCAGTTTGAACTTTTCTCTTTTCTGTTGAGCAACTGAGTACATTACTGGAAGTAGTTTAGGACCCAGAGTCATAAGAAACCTGCAAATCAGAAACTTCATCAGGTGCTGAGATGACAGAAGGAATGGAAAGTGACCAGAAGTGTTTTCCAGGCCTTAAACTACTGATAACATATGGACAAGTACATGAGCTCATTTTAAATGTAATTTATGGACGACACAATGCCATAGCCATTTGCTAATATTTCTACCATCATAAATGGTGAGTCATCGTGTAGAATATAAATTGTCAAACTGAGTGACAAATTAGTAGTAGAGATGGATTAAAGAAAGACACAGAAAAAACTGTAACTCGAAAAAGAAAATTAATAGAATAAAGCATAGAAGTGTACATCAGAATGGGGTAGGAAAATGTTTCACCTTTGTTCTCACAAAGGAATAAGAGATTTCCTGACACAAAATTTTATATGATGTCTCAATTAAGTATTATCTGAAGGAGATTTAAAAGGAGTTCAAGGAAAGAAATCAACAAAAAGGTAGAGAAGATTTGATATTTTAATCTAATTTGCCACATGTTACAAAATTAAGAAATTATTTGTATGGACTCAGAACAGTATCCTAAAATGTTATATTACATAGCAGTGCTTATAAAAGATTTTTCTAAATATCTGTTCTGCCTACAGGAGTTCATGATTTCCATGTTTAAAAGATATAATTGAATAAACATTACTTTAATTTCATCTCTGTCTCCATTATTCTTTAACCACAAAAAATTACATATTGGTAAGGCTACTTAAAAGCAGACTATCCAGTTGAAATTAAGCAATGTATTTGTAAAACTAGAAATATTAAATGATCAAAAAAACACTTTCCAAATATCTAAAGACCTGCATTGAATTTATTTTGCCAAAACTAAGAAAATTATTGCAAAATTGTTTGGTAGCTTCGTGAGTAGCATTTTAATTGCCAATATTTAAAAGCAGAATTCTAGGACTGGCAAATTTGATAAGCTGAAATTCTGTTTGAGTCAATATTGCATTTTAAATAGGCAAGATAATTTCAGCAATGGAATAGGGAGTCCCTCATATCACTGCTTTGAATACAGACTGCACAAAAGACCATAATTAAACAATTTGGTTGTCATTAGTCATGCAGATTTTAGATTTAGAGCCTCTTGTTTTGACAATTCTAAACCTAGAATACTGGAAATGTCTTAAGTCAAAGTACAAATTAAAGCAATAGTACCAAAATGCAAATTCCATCTTTCTTTGATGTAAAAGCTATCAGTGAGTTCAATCAGTTTGATAATAATGATTTTTTTTAAATCTGGCTAATTCAGTATTTTTTTCCTAAATGGTCATTCAGTGGCTCTATGTGAATACAACTCAAAATGTATTTAAGATGTGCATATATTAATATATCTTACATCAATGTTGAGCATCAAGTTATGAAGATTTACTATTGAATGATTCCACTACCCTCTCCTGAAGTAAAATGACAGGTAGACCTTTGAGATCACTTGATAAAAATGAAAGTCAGAAAACTTTGCCCTGAAAGTTAGATGCAAACAAAATCACTTATCAAATCTCTTAAAGACATATGCATAAATCTACCACTGTACATCTTCATACATTCAAGCAACAATAGAAAAATATAGCAAAACAAACAAACAAACAAAACATTATCCAACTAAAGGGGAAAGAAATATAAAATAGGTTATAATATGATACATAATTTTTCTGGGATATTCATACACTCATTAGATTAGGACACAAAGCATCTACGACTGATAAATGTTGAATTTGCCTCGATGCTAATTAATTTTGTGAGCTGTAATTTGCTTTTAAAGGATTACTTGTTTCCCTAGAGAACCACCTTTTCCAAAAGCTGTAAGTTCTAACCCTTCTATGAATCTTGGAGGCAGATTTCTCTCTAACTCACTTAAATGATGTAAAGATGGCTTCCTTTTTTAAAAGTTATTCTCTGTTGAATCTTGCTTGCATTATTAGTGTTCTCTTATAGCAGTAGACTATAAAGCTATGTATTACTTCAAGTGATAGAAAAATGTATATAGCACACTATTTAAATATTTTAACACCATTAAATACACACAAATGGAGGAAAGTTGAAGGGAAACACTCTAAACAAAGTTTGATATAATTTTTGGTTTTATCCTTTTAAAACATCATAAATATCAAAAAACCAACATCATATTTACTCAGATGCTACATTTCCCAAAGTAGTATATTAAAACAGAGCATTAGAGACATGAGCCCTAGAAAATTTCTATTTCACATGGTGTATGATTCCTTCAGCTATTATTACAGAAAAGCAAATATATTTTCCTTTGACATCCTGAAAATATGCTAAACAATTATAATGACCTTTAAATATTCATACTTTACATTTTTATTGACATGTTAAATCCTATTTTAAAAATATGTAGTAATTAAAACATGTAAGCATTGTATGCTGGAACACTAAAAAGGAATTATAGCACACACAGCAAAAAAAAAATTTTTTTAATGCTTTAATGTTTAAATAGCAGGTTGCATAGCAGTGCAATCAAAGTTTCACTTGAAATAAGGACAACTCTTGAACCATCTTAATAAGGGCTACTTTCTACCATAGACTATTTATTCTGTGTTCTCTTAGAATAAGTGAACTGATTAAAGCCAAAACTCTCCAATAAGTTTGAAATGCTGCTAATATTTTTACCACATAAACATATTTTTCATATAGAAATATTATCTAAGACATAAAGAATTAGCAAAATGGGTATAAATGTCTATTATCACATTAATCTTGCCCTTACTTTCAAAATGTAAGCACATAGAAATAAATACCAGTTGTAATCTCTCTACTTACCTGAGGAAAATTTGATTTCTGTAAGTAACCTTTTCTAGTTACTTTTCTGCATGTCTAAATCACATATCTAAACAATACATAGAGAATGTATAAAAGAAGTCATGTAATATGTCAGTTAAGTGGACTTCTCAAGGAGTAAGATTCTTTACATTAAACGTGCAGGTGCAAAAATTATACATCTTTCAAGCAAGTTGCTGGCTGAGAATGACACATTTTCTTTTTACACAAAAATATTTCTGAAGGAAAAACTAGTCCACAAAGGCAGATAATACCAACAATTAGTCATGATAATAGTCAAATCTTTTTGGGGAAAATAAAAACACAGAATCAAACAAAGAGCTTACTCACATTCCTTTCAGCCGTTGCCACATTTTTTCCGTCTGTTCTCCTATAAGATACTTAAAAGTGGTGTTTTCCAGTTCTTCAGTTTCTGTAGCAGCAGACCCCATGATGATACTCCTAGGGCAATATAGTTACAGTCAGTTTCAGCAGCTAGGACAAGCATTCCTCAGTCCTCTACAAATCTCAAAGTGTGATACAGTAGCATCTCTTATCTATCAAAACATTGCAGATTTACAAAGCTGAGGGAAGCCTCTGCCAGAATTGCTATTCACTTTGACAGGCATATCCACTGCTCGCCACACCACCCCCCTCAAGCATACAGCAGCATAAACAGTTCCTCTGACCTCACAGGAACAATCCGCACATGTGAGCCTGCTACTGTACTACTGACCGACTGAGTGCTCAAGCTTTCCCCAAGAGCAGCTCATTTGTGACTGTTCTGTGCACTGAAGCACATCAGAAAGCCTACAGTTTAGAGATAGATTATGCACAAGAGAAACGTGAATGACTTTTGCACTCCAGAAGACGCTGAATTCCTCTCTACCAACGGAAGGCAGGCAGGATGTAATAAGAAAACAGATGGTAGGAACCAGCAGCAGCAGCAGCACCCTGAGAAAAAAAAGTGTCTGTTTAAATGCCAAGGTTTTTGTCTCTTGATTGACCTGGAACCAACACTTAAAAATATAGCATGCTCTGACAATAAATGCAACAAATATGAATGACAACAAAGAAAAAATAACATATAAGGCCATACAGAGGACAGACCACAGAGCTCCACAGGTTGTTACTGAAAGAATATGTACATCAACTGATGCTGCATTCATGCTTATTCACCTTCTCCTAGCAACTCCACACAGTAGGTAACTGCCAATTTAACCCGCGCAAAAGTGTGGCAGCTGCACACAGCCTGCTCCGTGAATCCTTTGGGGATCAAAAAATAAACAAGATGAAACTAGTGTGTATGCATGTGTGTGCGTGTTGAGGGAAAGGGGAGAGCAGTGTGTGCGTGCATGTGTGTGTGTATGAGAGAGAGAAGAGAAATTGATGCTGTACTTCTTGTTCATTTTAGAAGAGAAACAAGAGAAAGTGGACATAAAAGGAATCAAAACTGAATCATCTGCCAGGCTCTCAACACATGGTGAGAATTTTTTGAAACAAGCACAGACCTTGAGTATGAGCTCCACAACAGCTATTGCTATATGCAGGCTGCTAAGAAAAAAATCTACTTAAAAGCATTCTCTCTTCTTGTTTGTTTACACACCAAGATGTAGATTTTATTCTTCCCTACAGGAAAACTTGCCTGTTTCCTTGAGGTTTAAGGTAGAGATATTTATAGATAAGTAGATGGACAATGATATCTAATACTTATTGAGTGCCAGATGAGTTCTTTATACCTAACATGTATTGCCCTTTTTAATTCTCACAAAAATCCTGTGAGGCAAGTAATATTGCTTCCATTTAACAGATGAGTAAACTAAGAAACAGAGACATTTTCCAGATTTAAAGCCAATCCTTTCAAATAGGCACTATTATTTTATTGACGAGAAGTGTTCCAATGTTAAGTTACTAAGTCTGTCTAAACGACACATAGACATCTGGTAATCAAAGCCCCAACATGTATGTAAAAAACACTTTGCAAAATTGTATAGACAGTGCTCTCTACTTAAAAATTAGAGGAGGTAAAATCAATTGAAACTTCAGTTTTCCTCCCTCAGACTTGGTTTTTCCAGAAATCAACCTGAAGTTAACGTCTTTAGCAAGCAGACAGCTTTACACAATCAAAACCTCACTCCAATGAGCCTTACCAGAGATGTCAGAAAGAAGTTAATTCTGCTCTGAAACTATCAATTTTATCTGCATCATGCCTTAAGTTATGATCCTAGCTTCACTCATTTAATAATTCTTACCTGATTTTTCCTTAATGAAATTATCAAACATCTGAATTCTACCCTCAAAAATGAATCGTAGCCAAAAATCTCCATAAAAAACAAGCACACACCATTACTATTCACAAGATATCAAAGTCCTTGAGGTTTTAAGCCCTTTTTACCCCCAATGATTTTCTAATTATGCCATGAAATTTCAAGTTCTTACACTGGCCAACTTACCAATAATATTGCAAGGCAATGAATGATGACTATTTCTTTCTACTTAAGTATGTGTTGCTGAATCTCACCCCATCATTACAACTCATCTGCTCCTTTACTTTCACTAAGCCACTTCTATCATATATTGATAAATAAGCACTCCAGGTACAGTGATTGGGTGAACTGCTACATACGAATGCTGAATTACTGCATGGAAATACTTCATAAAATATAAATGTCAACAGTAAGCTAGATAGAACAGCCCATTATTTAAATCCTTGATCAAGGTAATCTTTAGCCTTATTTACCAAAAATTTACCTCTGTTAGTGTAGAGAATTCAAAGCATTTTTCTCCTCTGGTAGAAGTATTTAAAAAAAAATTTTAAATCACATTGAAGAAAGCAAAATAGAATTTAGGGAATAGTGTACAACTTACTTTTACTTCCTAATAACTATTTTGAGAAAGATTTGAGATGTTGAATTCACAAAATTAAACTAAACCAAAAAAAATTGACAACAAAAATAAGACAAGAAAAGATTCTAAGAAAGTAAACACATGTTTGCTTAACAAAACATTCAATAAAAGTTCCTGGGGGCGGGTGGGCGGCAATTAAGAAAATATTCCTGAATATAGGGTAAAAATTGATTCAATATGTCTCTTTACTTATCTCTCTTATTTCCCATCTCTTTGGCTTTAACTCTATATTGGGATAAATAATCTTTATTATAATAAGTAGCTCCTTCATTCCTATTTACCTAATGTTTCATTAGGAATGGTAACAAAAACGTATAGAATTACTTTTTATTATCTGTTGATGCCACAGGCCAGACTACCTGGGTTTGAATCCCTTTTTCATCACTTAAAGAATTATGCTACATTTTGCAAGTTATTACTCTGTGCCTATTTCCTCACATATAAAATTAGCATAATAATATCAAATCCATATAGGTATGATTTGAGGATTAAATGAGTTAATATATGTGCGGCACTTAGAACAGTATCTAGCATCCTCTATAAGCATTAGCTGGTATTATTATTGATACCATCTCATGGCTTTGCTCTGTTAGATTATAGTATAATTATTTTTATTTTTTAATTTTTTTTAAACAAATCAATTTATTGATATATATCAACAAAGCATATAATTCATCCAAAGTGCACAACCAATGGTATTTGGCACAATCACAGTTGGTTTATAATTATTTATATCAATATTTTATTGATAATGAACTATATCACAAATAATCATAGAGCATTATTATTTTATTCATTGTTGCTGTTCATTTTGTTTAGAAAGTTTACATCCTTATTTATAGTGAAATTGTTCTATATATTTGTGCTACTAATGTTATTGATTTTCATATTAAAGTTATACTGGCACGAGGTAATAAATTGGAAGGAAAATTATTTTAAACCTATAATTCTATACCCAGAAAAAAAACACTCAATGACAAGAATAAATGATGACATATTCAGAAGCACCAATTTCAGAACATATACTATCCAAATAGTTTCTAAAATAGTCACTTGTGTCAGCATAACGGAAAAACAGAACAGTAATTAGTGAATAAAATCAAAGACAATGAACCTAACCAAGCAGTAGAAATTACAAATACAAAATCCCAGGTTGACATCTGTGAAGCAGGGCTAGAAAGAAATTGAAATTTCATAGAACATTTTTAGAAAAGAAATTAAAAGGATCCAAAAATGACTTCAGGAAATATTTAAATTTAGCAAGAATCTGAAACTAAAAAAATGAATGATTTTGTTGATTATGAAAGAACACGATTTTTGAGTTGACAAGAAAAAATAATCCAGAAAATATTTGACAATGTGGCAAACTGGATACTCTGAAAACTTCCCAGCCAAAAAACATTTTGAAATATTAGATAAAATATGATATATTTACTTTTGAATTCTTAACTGGGCCTCTAAGAAATGAAGAGAAATCCTCAGGTGTCAAATGAAGAGGGATTAGAGAATTAGAGTTATTTAAAGGTACTAAAGACATAACCTCTTTAAGTACATTTACCAAATGCAATAACCTAGAACTGTATTTTAACAACTCTATGAGGAAGGGGAGATACAGGCTTGGGTACTTCAATATTTATTTCCTTATTTCTACTTACTTTGAGTTTAATTTTCTCTTCCTCTACAAGTTTCTTAATGTGAACACTGAGATCACTGATATGAGATCTTTGTTCATTTCTAATCTATATTTATAGTGCTATAAATTTCCCCTGAGTACTGATTTAGCTACACCCCCAAATTCTATGTTGTGCATTCATCTTAATTCAGTTCAAAATACTTTTTAATTTCCCTTTTAACTTACTTGACCCATGGGTTATTTTACAGTGTGCTATTTAGTTTCCAAGTATTTAGGAATATTACAGAGATCATTGTTTTAACTGATTTCTAATTTAATTCCATTGGTGTCAAGAGAACATACTTTGTATGATTTGAATCCTTTTCAATTTATTGAGATTTGTTTTATGACCCAGAATGTGGTCTTTCTTGGCAAACATTCCATGTGCACATTAAAAAAAAATGCATTCTGCGGCTGTTTGGGGGACTGTGCTATAAATTTCAATTAGGATATGTCAATTGATAGTGTTGTTCAGAACTTTTATATCCTCTCTGATTTTCTCTCTTCTTGTTCTCTCAATTATAAAGTAAGGAATGTCAAAACATCTGACTATAAGTGTGGATTTGTCTTCTTCTCATTATAGTTTTATCATTTTGCTTCACATAAAATGGTAAAAGCACTTTAGAAAACTATTTTGTTGTTTCTTATAATATTAAACATAAATCTACCATATGACCTGGCAATTAGACTTCTAAATATTTACACAAGAGGAATTAAAACATATACCCATAAAAGACATATGAGAATATTCATAGCAGCCTTATTCAGAATATCCAAACACAGGAACCAATCCAAATGTTTATTAACAGAAGAATTGGTAAACAAATTGCAGTACATTCATATAACAGACTACTACTCAACAACAACAAAAATGAACCAACTACTGACACACAAAACTATATGAATGAATGTCAAAGACATGTTGAGCAAAAATATCCATACACAAAAGAATATATCCTTTGAGAATCCATTGATATTAAGTCCAAAACAAGCAAGACTAATCTATGTTAATAGAAAACATAACAGAGATTGTGTCTGGTTGGGAATGGGTTTAATTGGAGGGGGCATGAGGAACTTTGTGGAGTGATGGAAATGTTCTATATCTTGTATAAAATGTCAAATCTCATCTATACATTTTTTCTAAATTTTACATCAAAGGAGTCGAAGAAAAAATAATCAAAATATTATATCTAGAAAATAATGCAGAAAACAGACTAAATATTGGAAAGTATTAAAGGTGCTTGATTGGTAAATTGAGTTTATTATAACTTTTCTCTCATTTTGAAAATATCAATAATAAATTATATTTTTAAAAACTGTGGATGCAGTATTCAGAAAAAAATATAAGACAATTAATTTGAAACCATAAGATTTTTTTTCAAATTAATTCTAAATAAAACAGATAAAAATAAAATAATGGCCAAAAATGACATATAAGATAGGGAGAAGGTGATTGTAGTTGAAGATTCTGTTTTTCCTAAAAGATATAAAAACAGCAAAGGAATAAACTCAAAGGTAGATGTGATGAGCCACAAGATGATTCTTTGAAAATATGATTAAAATAGACAAACTTCTGATAAGACAAACCAAGAAAATAACAGAGAGAGAATAAATAAATGATACAATAATGTCAAGAACCATGAAAGAGCTGGGATTTCCTCCTTCTTGCAAGATATCAAGTTAGCTTACCAGAGTCTCCTGGATACTGGTAGAAGATACTCTTGGATCAGGGACAAAGGCCAGTATTTATCACTCACAGCAAAAGCAAAGTATTCTTAGCATTTTTGTACAGGTTCTCCAAGCCCCAATCCTATAAGGTAATGTGATGAAGGCATAATGCCACCTCCACGTGCAGTAGGTTGCATTACACCAGAGGAACCTTGAGTTTAGGGGCCTGGATCTTTTATTATGGACAGCAAGCATGCCTGCCCTTTGTTCCAAAGAGAAACATTATTATCTTTTTTATACTGAATGGTAAGCATGCCTGTGATTTCCTCCAGAGATTGACACTAAAATTCCAAAAGAGGATTAAGAAAGTATTTGCAATGCATACAGGTTTCATATCTAAAATATGGAAATAATTCCTAGAAATTCATAAGATAAAATAATCAACTTGGTAGAAAAATGGATAAAAATAAGACCAGAAATTCACTGATGAGGAAACATGAATGGTCAATAGACATAATCAAAAGTGTTTAAAATTATCGGTATTCAGTGAAATTTACATGTGATCACACAGATATACCATTCCACACCCAATAAATTGTGGGTGGATAAAAAAATTGTCTGGCAATACTAGATACTGGGAAGGATGTGTAGAGCAGTAGGAGCCTTATTCACAGTTGATATGGATATTAGTATAATCACTTTGGAAAGCAATTTGCCAATAACTAGAAAAGTTGAAGATGCACCTACTCTAAAATACTTTCCTAAATGTATAAAAGGAGAATATGCAAGAATACTTATAATGGCAGTGTTTATCGCAACAAAAAAAAATCCTACTTAAATTCCAATTAATTGGTAAATTGATACATTTTGGCATAATCATGAAATGGAATATTATATGGCAGTGCAAATGTATGACCTGCAGTAAAAATCTGCACACATGGGTAGATCTCACAAAAGTTGTGTTGAGAAAAAATCAAATCCAGTAAGAATTCAGACAGTTTAATTGAATTTATATGCTTACTAATTAGGAAATACATATGTAGTTAGTAAAACTTTAAAGAAATACAAAGAAATGATAAACACCAAATGCTGGATAATAGTAAACTCAGAAAAGAAGAGAAAGGAATGCTACTGACACGATATATGTAAGGAACTTCAACTATTTTGGTACATTTTATTTTGTAAGGAGGATGGTAAATACACAGGTGTACAGATACTATCTTTATACCTTTTGCATTTCTGAAGTATGTAAATAAAATTGTAAACCTCTAGGGGGAAAATATAAGAACAAAAAAACATGAGTTATGTACAAACCAAACCAAAATATGGAATCACTTAAAGTAATTGATAACATATAAGAAAAATAAACCTCAGATCTTCTTGATTATTTGGGATATTTTCCTTAGAGTAAACTGGTTTAGAAAACACAGAATTAAATTTCCTAGTTATCTAATCAAGAAAAATGAAAACACATGGCCACCCAAAGACCTGCACACAGATGTTCACAGCAGCATTACTCATGATAGACAAAAAGTGGAAACAATCCAAATGACCATCAACTGGTGAATGGTTAACAAACTGTGATATAGCCAAACAGTGGAATATTATTCTGCAATAAAAAGGAATGAAATACTGATACATGATATGACATGGATGAACATCAAAACCATTATGTTAGGTGAAAAAGTCCAGACACAAAAGACCACATATTGTATGATTACAATTATATAAAATTTTAAGAAAAGGCAAATCTATAGAGTCAGAAGGTAAAATTAATGGCTGCTGGGACTAGGAGCAGAAAATGGGATTAAAATGTAAATGAGAATGAGGGAATTTTGGGGGGTAATGAAAATGCTCTAAATCTGATAATGATGGTGACTGAACCACTTGGAGGTTTACTAAAAATCATTGGATCATATGTTTATTGCTGGATTTTGGTGAAATTTGTGAATTTTATGGTATATAAATCATACCTTAATAAAGCTGTTTAAAAAGTAAAGGAGAAATATATTTCTTTCTCAGTGTTTCCCAAATATAATTGGTTCTACATCAATATTTGCATAATAAAATTAGTAAGTGCTGTTTACTGAAACTATCTAAAAATTTTCAGTTTTGAATTTAGCCTCTAGGAAAAATATGGACTTTTATGCATAATGAATAAAGTATAAATGTAATGAACCATAAGAAGAGTGATGGTATAGCTGCTAGATATTGGGAGAACAGAGAGATGAAGGGTGAAGGGAAGTTCACAAGTACTGATATTCTCAGCTTTTACTCAGCTTTTTAGAAAATCAAATGGTACTGTTTAAAGCTGAAACTTCAATATATAAAAGTTTAAGTGTAACGTGCTATAATGGTTATCAATACAATATACAAAAATTATAATTCAAGTTAAAAAGATTAGGCAAAGATGACCACAAGTTCATGGTCTTTCAGAGTACAGAGGCATCAAATAATGAATATGTCTTTGATATACTATTGGCAAAAATTCAACTAAATTTTTTAAATTAACTTATCTCTTTCCAACCAGTTTTTCCTCAAAATTTCCATGTTTCTGTAACTGACACTTTTATTTTTGCTTTGTCTTTGGTATTCTGAATTATTTCCAATTCTCTACAATAGTTACATATATCTTTTATATTCAAAAATTCTCCAAGTTCTTGACTCCTTCTTGAACTTCATGTCCCACATCCAGGCTCCAAATACTTTAAGCCCCAGCCCTGGTAAAAATTCACTACCAACCTCTTTGAGCCTCTACCACAACTTGGTTTACATCACCCTTCCCCACCTGCTGTTAGAGCCCTCCTAAGTGATCCATCTTAATTGCTACTCTGATCACATGGTGACCCAGCCTACAAAGCTTCCACACATTCTCCATTTCTTGCCAGTTAGAGTTCAAACCCATTCTTTTCAGGCTCTTTTCTAGGCATTTCTATTCATATAGATGAGGCCATCTGCGTGTGCTATTTCATAGTTTTACTCACTTAATATGGATGGTATCAACAACATCATTTTCCACACTTCCTAAATATAAAAATGCATACATTTATTTCTAAATAATACCAAAAATACAAAGAAAAAAATGAAAGCTATTATTCATAATCCCTGAGAGAAATAATCACTAAAAATTAGATATGATGTACAGGTGTATGAAATTGTATACTCCTTTTCCCTTTTAAAAAAATCGTATTATAAACACTTTCCCATTTACTTACATTTTCTTCAAAATTGTTCATCTTATATCTACAAAATATACCTTTATGTGGTTGTACCATAATGATTTAGCTAATCCCTAATCATTATTTCCAATTTTCCTTTACTATAAATAATGAAAATTTTTGCACATCAATGGTTGTCTGCCTTTCTAAATATTTCTTAAGAATAAATTTCTAGTAGAAAAAAAATATTGTGTCAAGGTTCATAAATCTAATGTAAGCTCCTTAATATTTACTCCAATTTATTCCCTCATCTGCAATTTCCAGTTTCAGGGCATCCTAACTAAAATTGGGTATTTTTTTTTCCCCTTCAAATTATTCACCAATTTGATAAGCACAAAAATGTATCATGTTAATGTTTAAATTTAAATTTTTTATTATGAAATTACATGCACTAATTTTTGGCACTTTGTTTTGCTTTAGTAAATTATCTGCTCCACATTTTTGTTCATTTCTCTCTTAAAGGGTTCAAAATTGTTATTATTGATTTATAAATGTTCTTTCTGTATTTATATTAACTTTTGGTCTAACACATATGATGCAATTTTTTTTTGTTTTTCATTTACGAATTGCTTTTCTTATAATTTTTGGTGGCATTTACACCTAACTTTTTAGGTAAATAAATCTGTCCATCTTCTCTCTGTGGCTCTGCTATTGTTCTTTTGCCTCGGAAATATTCTCCCAAGTCAATATCCAATATCTATTTATATTTTATTCTAATTGATATACAGTTTCATCTTGTTTATTTAATGCTGTAATTTAAGTAGAATTTATGTGAGGGTATGCAAAAAAAAATACATCTAGTTACTTTTTTCCCAAAGATTTCAACCAAAGTCCAGAACCATTTATAGAAATTTTTCTTCTGCCCTCATTTATTTGAATTATGGCCTTTATCAAACAATACATTTGTATATGAATTAGTATTTGTCTTTGAAGGTGCTGATATTTTATTGCTTAATCTATCTATTCATAGGCAAGTCCCTCAGTTTTCTTAAAAAGGATTTGACAAATTTTAAATTACATTTAATAGGGATTTTTGAGTACTCTTTCCATGCACACATCATTTCATTTAATCTCACATTAATAGGTGGAGTACATATTATCATACCTATTTCATAGATAAGGAAAACTGAGGCTCAGAGGGATTAAGACCCCAAACTGTTACATGACAGAGTTAGGATTTAAATTTATATGTGTTGAAGTCCAAGCCTGTACTTTTACATAATTTCCTGCCATGTCTCTCAGTTTATTCCTTCATGTCTTGTCTTCAGTGCTAAAAGTTTTATATTTTGTTGCTATTATGTTTTTTGGTTTTTTTTTAAAGATTTATTTATTTATTTATTTATCCCCCACTTGCTGCTTGTGCTTGCTGTGTCCATTCGCTGTGTGTTTTCTCCGTGTCTGCTTATCTCCCCCTTGCTGTGAGGTCCCGCTGCATCAGCCCACCGCGCCACGTGGGCTGGCCTGCCCTCACAAGGAGGCCCCGGGAAGCGAACCCGGGGCCTCACACATGGTAAACGGGGGCTCTATCGATTGAGCACACCCACTTCCTGTTGTGAGGTCTTGCTGCATCAGCCCACCGCACCGCGCGGGCCGGCCTGCCCTCACAAGGAGGCCCTGGGAAGCGAACCCGGGGCCTCCCATATGGTAAACGGGAGTTCTAT
>JAQZBX010014317.1:0-38739 GCA_029593785.1 Cabassous unicinctus
AAACGCTATGCCCATATAATATGGTGAATATAATTGATGTTAGCTTAGCCAAGATAGGCCACAAGCTAAACATCCTGTGTCAAAGAGGCAAGTTATGAATGCAAATGAAAAGGTTTTGAAGGAAATTATAAGTACTGCCCCAGTGAATATATGGATGATAAGAAAGGGAAAAAGCCTTATCATTGATATGGAGAAAATTTTCTTCTTCTGGATAGAAGATTAAAAATGGAATAGCCACATTTCCTTAAGCCAAATCCTAATGAAGAGCAAGTCAATAACTCTCTTCAGTTTTCTGAAGCCTGAGAGAGGTGAAGAAGATGTAGAAGATTTGAAGCCAGCAGAGATTGGTTCATGAGATTTAAAGAATCCAGATGCATAACATAAAAGTGCAAGGGGAAGCAGCAAATGCTGATGTAGAAACTGCAGCAAGACCAAGTTCAGTTCATCGATGAAGGTGGCTACACTAAACAACAGATTTGAAATGTAGGTGAAGAGCCTTTTTTTCATAGTTAGAGAGGGGAAGTCAATGACTGGCTTCAAAGCATCAAAGGACATGCTGACTCTCTTTTTAGTGTTAATGCAGCTGGTGACTTTAAATTGAATCCAATCGGAAAAACCTAGAGCCCTAAAGAATTATGCTAACCTTACTCTGCTTGTGCTCTCTAAATTGAAGAACAGAGACTAGATGACAAAATATCTCTTTACAATGTTTTAAATGACTATTTTAAGCCAACGATTGAGAGCTACTTCTCAGAAAAAAGGATTTTTTTAAAATGTAGGCGCCATTGACAATTTACCTGGTCACCAAAGAGCTCTGATGGAGATGTACAATGAGATAAATATTTTCATGCCTGCTAACATAATGTCCATTCTGTAGCCCATAGATCATGCAGTGCTTTCAACTTTCAAGTTGAAATATATTTAAGAAATATATTTTGTAAGGTTGTATCCTGATATTGATAATGATTCCTTTGATGGATCTGGGCAAAATCAATTAAAAACCTTGTGTAAAGAATTCAATATTCTAGATGCCATTAAGAACATTCTAGTTCATGTGAGGAGGTTAATATAACAATATTAACAAGAGTTTGGAATAAGTTGATTCCAACCCTCATGGATGACATTGAGCAGTTCAAAGGAATGGGCTACTGAAATCACAAACTTCTTATTTTGGTTGCTCATTATGAAATGAAAAGTCTCTTACCAAACCTAGTACATTGAAGTTTTGTTAGAAGATATGCATTAAATAGAAAGGGCAAAGAAGGTTGTGACCCAAGTCCCATATAGACATAATCTATAGTATGGTGAAAGTGTGTAGTTGCACATTGAATGGATATGACAGGAGGGTGGTGATATTATTGGTTTGGGTAGTGCAGATTTGACAGGTGGGTAGAATGGGGAGGGTGGGTTGGGAGGACCAGGGAACTGGGTGGAGGGTTGGGAGATGGACAAGGTGAACACTGGGGATTGGTGGGTATATGGTTGAAAGTACAAAGTTGGGAATGCTCTTATGGCAATATAACAAGGAAAGGTTACTGGTTTAGGGTGTTGGATGGGGATGGCATTCAGGACAGAGCACACCTGGAGCAGGCTTCTAGGGAGTGTGTGAGTGATTATATTGTCATAATGTATTGTATCAGTGGGTGGAGGCCCAAATAATGAGCAAGAATAGTTGGACTCCCATCTTGGGGAGGACCAATTTGTTCACAAATTGAACAGGGGGTGGGAGTCTCTTGAGAGCATGGGCAGTTTCTTGTACGGGAGGATAAACCAGTGTGTTAAGACCTCAGTGTTGTTGCCAGTAACTATGAATCTTGTCATCTAAGGAGTGAAGCCAGGGGATCTCTGTGGGCACTGAAGGGAGGGGGTGGGAGGAATAGAATATATCAAACAGGGGATATTTAGTGGGCAATGGAATTGTTCTACATGATCTTGCAATGATGGTCACAGGCTTTGTTAAATATCAAAATTTATAAAAGTATGTGGACCAAAACATAAACCATAATGTAAACCATTGAACATGGTTAGTAGCTATGTTTCCCTATTTGTATATCAGTTGTAACAAATTAGCATTCACATATAAAATGATATTAATACAGGAAGGGGGAAAAGGTGGAGGATGTTGGGTATATGGGAGTCCTCTGTATTCTGTATGTGACTTTACTTTGACCTAAACTTCTTTGAAAACAAAATGAAAAAATGTAAGACACTGGGAAATAAATGGAAGAAAATGCCACTGTACATACAGGACATCAGATATTACAGTGAGGAAAGGCAAAATGTCAAAAAAAAATTAAATGTTTTTCATTATTTTTTAATATCCCAAACTATTAATTTTATTTTATTTTTGGTTTTTTAAAATTTTTATGTATTTTATTTCTTATATTTAAACCTATCATTATTATTTCATTTTCCTATGATTTGAATTTCATTATTTTAATGGCTTCATTTTTTAAGAAGCTTTGGATCACAGAAGGGTTACAACCGGGGCAGGGGAGGATCACTGGTGTGGGGTGTCAGTGATAGGGGATTCATGGAAGGAAATTCACTTGGGCATAAATTAAGGTATGTAAATATGTTCAATTGTTCATGGGGCATTGTCAGTGTGGATAGAGACTCACACAATAACCTTGAGAATATTGAATTCCCATCCTAGAGCTCTGCCATATTCTCTAATGGAGCAACAAAAGTCCTCCAAGTGTAGGGGCAATGACTGGTGAAGGAGGATGATCCACTGATGGGCCCTTGATTTTGGTGACTATGTTATGAGCCTTTGCTCTTGAAATTGAAACTTAGCCTTGTGTTGTGGGTACCTAAAAGTTGCCTACTGAGAGCCTCCTTGTTGCTCAAATGTGGCATCTCTCTAAGCCAAACTCAGCATATAATTGAGTTACCTTCTCCCCAGCATGGGACATGACTCCCAGGGATGAGACTCCCTGGCACTGAGGGATTACTACTAAGCACCAACCAGCAATGCAACTGGAAAAAGACCTTGAGAAAATAGCTCCAGAGTTTGGTGCCTTGCCAGTGGGCCTACTTTGGACCTTGTGCTCCTTAGATTGACAGAGTTCGACTCAATTATGGTTTCCCTAAACATGGCTCATGTGTCCCTTCTATTTAAACCTATACTTGGTGTTGGAGTATGTAGGTGTACATCCAAGAAACTGGAGTCTTTGGGGTTTCTGTGTGCTAGCTAGGCCCAGAACCTCAGCAGAGTTGGAACACCTATTCTCCAGTTTATTGGACTCACCCAAGACAACTAACAAGGAGGATTGACAGCCACTATACCAAGGACATGAGATAGCTGACAACTGCAAGCAAGAGAATCCAATCCATTAGCTGTATGGGATCGAAGCCTCCTCTCAATTAGAGGTGGAGTGGACATCACCATCCCAGAAACCTCAGGATTGGGGAATGAACTATGGACTAGAGTGGATTTACAGATATTCTACTATAGACATATTGTGATTCTAGCAATGGAAGTAATTATAATATTGATATGGAGGTAGTGACCACTGGAGGCTCTGGGGGCAGGGAGAGGCAAATAGAGTTGTAGTACATGGGATTTTTGGCACTTGGGAATCATCCTGAATGACATTACAATGACAGATATAGGCCATATCACATAACACGCATAACTGTGTGGGAGAGAGTGTAGAATACAATGTGAACTCTGGTCCATGCTCAGTGGCAAAGCCCCAGGATGCGTTTTTCAATTGCAATGAATGTGCCACACTAATGAACTTTGTTTATGTGGGAGGGTGTGGGAGATGTGGAGAGTGGGGCATATTAGAATCCCTATATTTTTTGTGTAACATATTTGTAATCTAAGTATCTTTTTAATAAAATTATTTTCAAAAAAGAGATGCATTAGAAGAGTTAGCCAGAAGAAATGAGATAAAATGATGTATGGGGAAGGTTTATGTAGAATATACATAATCTCTATTCTTTCTGAGTTTTTTGCAGTATAATGTGGAATTTAGTTTTTTTCAGACTGCAGTGAATGCATATCTCATTTATTGACATTGTGTTACATGAAATATAATAAAAACAGATATGAAAGCCTCATCTTTTCTTGAGCATGTTAACATGATGAAACTTTCACTATTGTTTTTCATTTTATCCAAACAATGTCTTTATGAAGCAATAATTTTCAATTCTCCATTGTACAGATGGAGAAACAGAGTTACATAGAAGTCAAGTAATTAGTTTCCCCAGAGTTATCAGGTTGGTAAGTGGCAGAACCAGTTTTCAAATCAACACATTCTGATTCCAGAGCTCAGAATCTTAACCACCACAGTAAACTGCCACTCACTGTTCAGCCTCCTCAGTATAAGAAAGAAGTGTTCAAAGCACTGATCACCTGGTAGCAACTCACACACCCCAGCTTGCTTTCCATGATTTGAATTCAAACTCTCCACAGGAATAACTTGATGGGTTCTGAGAACTAGCATTTTTTTACACCTTCGATAGGGCAAACTTGCTATACCAGATCACTTCCTGTGGGTCAGGCAGTGATTACTGTTCCAATCTGCTGCATCCAGAGAAAATGTACCCAATATTTAGACTGTCACAGACAATTATGTGGCAGTAATTAGAGAGTTGTGGCTGCCTCTCTAGGTAGGTGGTATTTGGACTATTAGCTTCACGTTATAAATCAGATGGAGATGTTATGAGCTTTTATGTAACTAGTTTGGAATAATCTGATTTTTAATTTGTCAGATCCCAAATGTGAATGAAAGTTGGTGGAATCTGACAGTTTCTTCCTTCATTCCTAGCATGATACTTTGTATGTGTATGTAAGTATATATGTATGTATGTATGTATGATGTATCTTCTATATATGTATCTATTGGGGATTTAATCATGTGCCCCTCTAAAGGCATATTAAAGACCCAAACCTAGATCTTGTATCTGTGAACCCATTTATATATAGGAATATTGTAGATATTCTGAACAGACAAACTGAGTTCATTTGTGCAGAGGACCTTCAAAGAGTCTATTTAGATGAAACCAAATTGAATCAGTTGACTCTCAGCCATGTGACTGTAGTACTCATAAGTAGAAGAAATTGAGACACAGTGAGTCTGGAAAAATCAAAAGTCAAAATGCTTTCTGATTCTGTAAATGATGATGACATAAATAAAATAAACAGAAACAGAAATTGAACATAGTTTCAGTGATCTGTTTTTCCTGATAAATACAACCTGTTTTCCTCTTTTATGACTAACTAGCTGTATGCTAGCACATTGAAGGATGAAGAAAAATATTCAGTACATAAATAAATGTGTCTTTTTAATAAATAATAATTTATTGGCACTCAGGCTCACCACCCATTTTGACATTGCCTTGCAATTCTGGTTTTTTGCTAATGTATTCTATCAGGTTTTGTTTGACTGTGAAGTCTTGAATTCACCCTAATTTTTGATGTACAGAATTCATGGTGGGCTGTTTTCCTCTTTCAGTACCTTAACTACATCATGACACTTTCTTCTGGTCTTCATGGTTTCTGATGGTTTGGTCAAACTTAATCTTATCAAGATTCCTTTATGTAATGCTTTGCTTTTCTCTTGCAACTTTCAGAATTATCTTTTTATCTCTAATATTTGTCATATGAGTATTAGGTGTCTCTGGGCAGGTCTATTCACATTTGTTCTGTTTGGTGTGTGTTATTCTTCTTGTATATTGATATTTATGTCTTTCATAAACACACAAAAAAAGTTTCTATTTATTTTCAAAGAAACTGTTTTTCCTAAGCTCTGTGATCTGCCCTGTACTACCCACAGGACCTTCATTTTGAGAAAAATATGGGAGAATTGATAGTTGTGACAAGAGAGTAAAATAGTTAGCAATTTGATATTACCCTACTTATGTATGAAAATACCCACTAAACAAATAGACACAAATAAAGAGTTGAACACAAAAACGTATAACTCACTAATGTTACTTATACTATTCATCCTCATATAAAATTAGTTTAACTGTAAAATAACATATTCAAAACATCTCTTTGAAGGCTATTTCTGCGTAATCTGCACTGTGCCCATGCAGTTTTGCACAAGAATTTTGTTATTTTGTTATTGGCTCACAAAAATTTAAAATACAATCTACAATACTTTCATTTTTGTCAGAGCTTTGCTCATATCCCATTTTGACTTTGACAGACCTCAGATGAACAACATCTGTATATATAGTATATACTTAATGAAATGCCCACTCACCTTTTGTGACAATCTCTCACATTTTGTGAAAATATACAGAAGTGGGAAGTGCTCCTAGGGAAGGGGGATTTCTGTGTTTTCTGTATACAGGATAAGGCTTCCAGACTAGAGAAAGAAGATCACATCCAGGGAGATGGATCCTTACCAGGGAAATGAGCATACAATTCTATTACAAACTTTGTCAGGTTTATACCCAGAAACACTTAGGTGTTGTGGGTTAAAGCATGGCACTGCTTTAATGCACTTGGTTAATTAGTTGTTAAAAGAACAGAAAGATCCTGAAACACAAATAAACACTTAATGAGGTAAATTAATTTACCTATTGAGGTAAATATTACATATTTCATATCACACCTCATGTCATATGGAAGTGTTGTTTAATATTTCAATGTTTTCCCCTGGTTATGTCAACCTTCAAGTATGGTTTAAGTAAGAGTGGACACATCAATTAAATTAAAATACCATCCTCCCAAGATTTATATCTAGATGGTCCACTGAAGTGAAAATGAAGCATTCATGAGAATTATATTTAAACCATATTCTGGAAACATTACCTTGGGAATATATATAACACATATATTTTATAATATATGTTATATGTTAATATATAGCATTTTGGTGTGTAAAATGAGCATCAGTTCATAAACTCAACTGAAAAGTCATCAACCAGAATTATTTTAAGAGGTGAAATACATCAAATATTCTGCTCTGCTCATGGATATTCAGGTTTTAGTGGTAAACCTGACTCAAACCTGCACTTTACTTCAGGATGTTGAGCCTCAGAGATGAACTTTCTTACTCCCTTGAGACCTGATGATCCTGATTGTGTCCCAAGTCTCTTGGGGTGTTGCCCTGGACTGAATGTTGTAGTACACACAGGAGCCACTTGGAAAATACTGAATTGTAAACTTTAATTCTGTCCCTTTTTGCCTGCTATGAATATTTTCTTTTCATACATCTATCAGCTTTCCCTCTGTTAATGGAACTACCAAACAACTTTCTTGAGCACTTTCCTCATGGGAGCTAAACCACCATGATGGAAGGAAATGGTGCTTTCCATTTTTTTCTCCAGGTCTTTGGTTCTTTTCCTGTAGGAGTCACACATTTGTTGTATATAGCTTTTGTTTTCATATACTTTGTTGATTGCCTCCTCTAATTTTAAGATGTATTTTCTCTCCTGCATTGATTTTCTGTGAAGCTACATTTCATATTATTCATGTTCTTTAGGCAGTAATCAGAGTTTCAGATGATGCTTTTGAATCACACACTCAATCTCTGAATTTTCACACTGTAAAGCTTTCTGCTTTTGTTGGGGACTTTTGAAATATAAGCAATTCCTTCACTTGATTTTCTTCACATACCTGTTTTATTCTTTTTTTCATTAAGTTTTTTTTTTTTTAAAGAAGATTTAGATTACATAAGTGTTACATAAAAAATGTAGGGGATACCCATATACCCCACTCCAACACACTACCACAATATCCCACATTAACAACCCCTTTCATTAGTCTGGTACATTTCTTACAATTGGTGAACACATATTGAAACATTGCTGCAAACTCTGGACCATAGTTTACACTACAGTTTACTCTCTGTCCTGCATAATTTTGTAGATTATGACAAAATATATAATGGCCTGATCCATCATTGTAATGTCATGCTGGACAATTCCAATGCCCCCCAAAAGCCCCCACATTACACGTATTCTTACCCCTCCTTCCCGTCAGAACCCCTGGTGGTCATTATCTTTATATCAATGACAAAAGTTCTTCCATTGCTAGAATAATAATAAGTCTATAATAGAAAAATACTGTCTACTTTACTCCATTGTTCATTCACCAATGTGAGGATTTGGGGATGGTTATGCCCACTCTGTTTCTAAATGAGAGGGGACTTAGTTCCCATAGGGCAGATTGATGGAACTATCTTGCTTGAACTTGCAGACACTCTCTGTTCCTTGGGATGCATGTTGTCCATTATCATCTACTTGTTAGTTGTCCTGGGTGAGTCCAGTGAACTTGGGACTAGGTTTTGCAACTCTGCTGAGATTCAGGGCTCAACTGGCACATGGATGGACCAGAGATTTAAGTTTCTGGGTCATATATTCAACAAGGATAATGCTAATGATAGGTTCAAATAAAAGGGGCAGAATACCCATGAGTAGTAAAACTACAAATGAGTCTTACTCTGTTACAACGGGAAGCATAAATTCCAAAGTAAGGCCCACTGACAGGGTGCCAAATTCCTGAGCTGTGTTCCCTGCTTATAGGGCCTGGATATCTCTAGAGCCCTCAGGAGACTTGCTATTTGAGGCACTGTTTACTTTGACAGTCAATGAGATCTTGCTGAATTGTGCATAAAAGTAACCTCTGAGATGATCTCCCAACTCACTTTGAAATCTCTTAGCCATGAAACTCATTTGTGTTTAAAATTTAACCCTTTTGGTCAAGGTCTTTTTCCAGATGCATTGCTAGTTGGCACTTGGTAATAATCCCTCAATGAGCAGGGAGGTTTAACCCTGGCAGTCATGTCCCATGCTGTTGGGAATGTAGTGCAATTATATACTTAGCATAGCTTACAGAGACACCACATTCAAGCAACAAATAGACTTTCAGGAGGGAACACTTAGGCAATATATATAATACTAGGCTAAGTTTCAATTTCACAAGAATAGGTTTGTAAGTACAATCATCAATATCAAGGGCCAGGTGTCATGGTCTGTCTTCCTTCATTCAGCACTGCCCTTGTACTTGGGGGATTCTTGCTGTCCTATTAAGGAATTTAGCAGAACTCACCAGGATGGGAATTCAATATCTTTTTGTTATTGTTTGGGTCTCCACCCACTGAGACAGTGCCCCATGAACACCTGAACATATTCATATGCCTTAGAGGCATGCCCCAGGTGAACCCCACCCCATGTATCCCCCATCACTGACAAACTGTACCAGCGATCCTCCTCTGCCACAGTTTTGACCTTTCTGTGATCCAAAACCTCTCCAACAATGAAGCCAACAAAACAACCAAATGAAATTAATAAGAAAATGAAATATTTTTAAAAATAAATAAAATACAAAAAATATTTGAAATAATAAAAAAAGTTTACACATTGTCTTTCATCCCTGTAAGATCTGTTTTGTATGTACAGAGACATTTTCTTCCATATATTCCCCAGTGTCTTTTTTTATTTTTGTTTTTCATTTTCTCTTCAAAGCAGCTTTAGGTTACAGAAAAGTCACATAGAAATTATAAGAGATTCCCATATACCCAATGCCCTCCCCTTTTTCTCTTCTCTACTATTAATAACATTTTACATGCAGATGGTACATTTGCTACAACTCATATACAAATATTGAAGCTTTGCTACTAACCATGGCCAATGGCTTATATTATGGTTGACATTTTGGACTGTACATTTTAATACATTTAGACTAAACTTCAAATAGCCAGTATCAGTTATTACATGACTATGCAGAACATTTCTAATGCTCTAAATACACCCTATGTTCCATTCATTCTTTTCTTCCCTCCCCCTCCCCTTGGAACCTATGGAAAACACTAAGTTTCACTTTTTGAAAAATAAGATTAATAGTTACTTGCAATAATATTGAGGGCTTGACATATTGGGCCATTTTCTTTTATTAGGTACTACCTATGTTCTTGAGGAATTCTTGACCCTCTAATCACATACTTAAAATATTCCTTTTTTATCCTCAAAGTTTTTTAAAGGAAATATTTCAGTTAATAGCATCAATAATTCCTTCAAATTGACTTCTGACTGATATTTTGGTCTCCACATTCTAATTCACTGTTTTTGTTTCCATTGAGTTGGCTGTGTCATTCTGATCCTGACCTGCCAAAAGTGGGGCAAAGGGGTCTATTTGCACTTTGGAAATTATTATGACACATTGTACTGTACTTGTGATTACTTTCGTTCCTCCCAGGATCATATCCACCACTGCCTCTCCTTCTGTTTCCCATCATGTCTCAGTTAACCAACCCCTACATGGAATTTCCACTTTTTCTCACAAGTATAAGGGTATTAGTCCTAGTCCTTACCTCATAGAATGAGATGAGGAACACAGAGGATAACGTACATGACACACTGAGAGCAGTGCATGGCCCAGCAATGTACCAATGATGTCATTTCTAATGTTAACTGCTTGCCCCCACCCCAGAGTCTGCATAATGACTTACCCTAAAGGGGAAATGTGACATTCAGACCAAAGCTATGGGTCACATATTAACAACAGTAGACTTTAAATTAACAGGCCATTATCCCTGATGTTCTCAGCTTTCATCAAACTCATTATGATAGGCCTAAACTCCCTTTCTTCTTGTATTCCCTCTGCCCTGTTTGGGATTTCCAATGATGTTTGAGAATGAATGCCTGACATCTAATAATATTATTCCTCTATTCTTCTTTTAAAGCCATGATGTTTGTAGCCTGGCTTTGGATGTGTTCCTTCTATATCACCGTACAGCTTAGGGCTCAGGAGAAAAGATATCTTCTGTACAATGGAAGAAACAACATGACCCAAGTGCAATAATTTTCATTCATGACATACTAAGAAAGAGCAGGCATATGGATATAGCAGAAAAACATACATTCTCTGTGGGCCATGTTTTACATTGCTGCAGACCCAGCAATTGTGTTTTGGATGTCCAAAGCTAAAAGATTTACTCTAATTTGCTGTTAAATCAGGGGGCTTTCTCATGTGTTTTTCACTTTCATATATCTTTGGAATATCAATATGATTTTCTTAAACTACACAAATGCATGAGATGTCAATAAGAAAATGTACACAATGTCTTAAGCCATACTAACTCATTTAATATGATTTGTTTTGAAGTAGTTATATTGGAATTTAATATGCTTACCGGTGGAGGTCATATGTGACAAAATGTGAAAGTTAGACCATAAATGCATGAGGAAATATAGTATGCTACTCACAGGTTCCAGAGGGAGTTGGAGGTGTCCTGAGTACCAAAGTAAGCACAATAGACTTCCTTGGCTCAACAGCAGGTGGGGAGAACACAAGCAGAGTAACAGAGACCCTTGAGCTTGTCCTACCTATGATTCTGGGTGAATGTTAACAGATTTCCCACAGTTGTCAATGATTGGTTATTAATTGCAAAGGCCCCCATAAAGGGAAATGTACTGGCAGTCTGTGGGTCATGATGATGCTTAACTTATCATTTGGTGTCAGCTCTTTGTTCTAGCTCAAGCATGTGGGTGGTTTGGGTGGTGGCCATGGATCTGAGTTTAAACTCTGGGGCTGATAAGATCAGGAGTGTATAACTCTATTAACTAGGCCAAAATGGATGTGGAGGCAAACAGCATAACCAAAGGAGGGCTGACAACAAGACAGCACACAAAATTTTTTGAATAGTCATAAGATAGTGCCCCATTTAAGGCTTATGTATGAGTATAACAAAAATAGGAAGAATAAAAAATAAATTTCTACCATTCCTAAACTCAAATGATTTCTTCTCTTTATCATCATATAAAATGGGGAAAATATACAATGCATGTTGAATTTTTTATATAACAATTCAGGAATTTCTTTTCTATATTCTATAATTATTTATCTATTTTTTACTTCCCCATTTTCAGAAGTAATTGAAATCCAGTTATTGAAGATTCTATTATAGATAACTCAGAATCCTTAAATAGAATTAAGAAGACAAAATAAAAGGAAATATAAATTTTAATGTCTATTGCATATGTTGTTGTGAGGGAAAAAGGCATATTGTATCTCTGACAGGTAGCTCTGCATGTTGTTCATGTAATGGAAATGACTCATAAGTGAGCAGAGCTTTTTTAGCTATTGTTTTAGTATGTGTAGGTCTAAACACCAAGCCCCCCTTTAGGGAGCCCAAAACACCCTTGTTATTCTACTTTAGTATGTGCTTTCCTGCATCCCTGAGTGTAAGGTGGTAAATGCATTTCTTGAATGTATTTTCATCATTGTCAGTAAGATTTTAAAATATTCTAAACAGACCTTGAGCATCCTAGAAGAAACATGTACTATTTGCACTTTTAAAAATATGCAAAATAATGGGTTCAACAGGTGAGCTATATTAATTATAGGTAGATACGTTGAGTATCAAATATCAAAGTATAAAGTTGATAGCATTTCTGCTGTTGGCTGATGGAGGAAAATCCATGAACAACCTGTCTTCCTTGGTTCATGAAAATAATATTGCTCTGTCCTAGCATTTCAGAGATATAAACAAAACACATGATGTTTTATTTTCTATCCCAATTTTATGAGAATATATAGACTGAAAGAAAATACATACAGTAAACACTCCGGGATTTAGTTATTTGTTCATTAAATTATACTGTATGAAATAGCATTTATGATAAGATGTATCAACACTCACTCTCCACAAAAGTTATATTTTATTGATATCCTAGAATATTGTCACCATTTGTATATATTGCCTCAAGAAGTCTTGTTGACTACCAGAAATTTTTACTGCAATGTAAATTGAAACTTTACATTAAAACTGGCCCTATTTTGCCTCTTCCCCCCCGTCCAGAACAGCATGCAACTTAGCCAAGAACCTAGAGAAAATCCAGCAACATATTTTGGTGAATGTAGCCAGGAGAAGAAATATTAGTGATTCAAACTATGAGTCAAATTATGAATTACAGACTGTTTAATGCCCCCTTCTGGTTATCAATTCTAAGTGGGTTCTCCTATGGGCCCCCACAGGACAATATCCCAGGAGGGAGTGGGCCAGGGTGTGGGACCTCTCTGCATCTGCACTGGGAGGGCTGGGGTTCAGGGCAGGGCCTCAAATCAGGGCCCTGCCAAGACAGGGGTTACCAGGCTGAGCACCAAGTGCAGCGAAGCCACTTTTTCAAACCTTTTTAGCAGCAGCTGCCTTGCTCCCAGTGCTGGCTGCCATGGCAGAAAGCCAGGGGCTTGTGCCTCCCTGGGGGTCTGTGCCTTTGCTGGTCTACCCTCCTGCTGACCACACATGGCTACCTAGTCTGAGATGGGGTGGGAAGGCAGAAGTTGGCAGGGCCAAGGTGGATGGTGGATGCCATGGGGTGGCCCCTTAACCCTGTCCCAGGGGGGTCATGGGCCAAGGCTGTGTTCATAATCAGTCTAACTCCACATTTATTTGTCCCAGTTCCTACTACTGAATTTCACATAGCGGGTTTGTAAAATGCTTTGGAATGTCTTAAAAATTGAAAATGCATTTCCTAGTGAGTTTTAGCCCCACCCACAGCATTGGAGGTTATTACTTCAGGATGCCCTAGGGCCCCAAGGCCTGATAGCTGGAACAATTGATCTCTAATCTCTTAATGGCCTTTGATGGATTGTACAACTGGGAAACTCCCAGACAGCAGACATGTAAACTAGGACTGCTCTTTAAAACCTCTCTAAGAGTGGGTGAAAGAAAAGAATTTTTTTCCTCTTTTCCAAGAAGGAGCAATATTTGGCTTGGCAGCTTCCATCCAGAATCTATTAGGTCTGTCCTCCAAGTCCAGAGTGTTCCCAGAAATGCCTGGTGGTGAGGGCTCTGTGATTCCCAGGGTGGTGGGAACCAGAGTAGCCAAACATCCCCTGAGATTCAGTCCAGATGCTTCAGTTTGGATAACAGTGTAGTCAGTCTTGGACCCTAGAATGTCAGGGTGCCAGGAACCAGGGCAGTAACTCTGGACATCCCCCAAGACTTTAGGGTTCTTGGGCCCTTCAGTTCAGATATCAGCCAAATACACCCAAAAATTAGCTCATGCACTTCATTTTGGGTAGCTGCTCCCAATATCTCCCACCAATTTGTCTTGGGTGCTTTGGTCTAAATTTTAGGTTTTTCAGGCCTCTCCCAAGCCCTAGGTTGGCCATGGGGATGCCCATTGACAGGGCTCTGGACTAAATTCTCAGAACACTGAGACAAGAGCATGAGCTCCAAATTATTTGGAGTGGTGAACATTTTAGTCAGACTTGGACTCTGGGACACCAGGTCAGTCAACTAAAAAGCCCTTCTTAATTCTCTCTAGAATAATGGGTATTGTCTCTAGCCCACCAGCAGACTCCCCATAGGATTGCATTCTCAGAGATCAAGAAAATTTGCCTACTGATGGTCTGCATGGCTACAATATAGTCAAGAGCAGCCTCTGTATATGACCCTGAATTCCAGTTAAAGCTGTGTAAGAAAAAAAAGGGGAGGACAGATAGATCTGAGGGCCAAAAACCTCATGCCATATCTCCTTAAAGAGATGAGGAAATACATGTCAAACTTCCATTAACTACCTGTTAGAAACAGCCTTCTCAAGTTTTAAACTCAGTTTTGCCTAATAAGAGGTGTGAATGGGGATCAAGATCCAGGTTTGGATACTACACCTCCGCTGGAAAATAAGAAATCTCATATGCCATCATTTAAGATCAAAAAAGTTCCTAGAAATGCTAAGGGTAGAGAATTCTCTCTTCTGTTTTAATCTGTGCTTAACTTTGTGTTTAACTTTTAAATCTGTGTTTACCTTTGTCAGTCTGCTTGTGCTTAGGAAATCGGAATTGGGGTTCACCTGTTACAAATTGGATAATGGTGAAAAGTAACCTAAAAATGAGTCTTTAAATGTCAGTATTGTCTTGCAAGTGGATTTAATGTATAAATCATAGGTGGAATTGGTTCAACAGCTAGAAAAGCAGAAAAATTTAGCAAAGTTGTTACTAATAAAATTCTTGTGGCTTAGTTAATAAAGGTACCCACATTTTCCTTAAAGTAAAAATTTATTAGAAACTGTAACTAAGAGTTAAGATCATTATATAGATGTCTTTATATTATAAAACAGCAGAAGGATAATCACTGAAATTATACCTGGGTAGAATTAGCCTAAACCTAATATTGTAAGTGTAATCTTTAACTTTTGTTTATGGTCACTGCAGGCCTAGCCTCACCCCTTGCCTTTGCTTGTGGTTGTTTCATGACAGCTTCTGCCCCCTATGGCTCACAGGAAAACAAAGTTAAGACATTCCTGTCTCCTGTCCTTCTTTAAGTATTAGTGAACCTGCTTTCTCTTGTGGCCCCAAGTATGGATTAATTGCTGCCTGGTGCAATTCTCAACCCTCAGAGTTGAATGTCCACTCTTCCAGGCCAGCTGCCACCAGAGTCCTGTTATTTCTGAGGACTTGGAAGTGAGGGAGGTTCCTAAAAGCGGCAATTCATGAGACAAATCAGTTTCCCTGAGGCTTAGATAGTCTCAATGAGTATACATAGAATTCGTCTTGCTCATCCAAGCCCTCCTAAAGTCAAAGTGGGAAATAAGCAAAGTTCTGAAGCAAAGAAAAATTGTATTAAAACCTTGGGGACATTTTGGTTATAAGCCAATAATTAAGGAAAGAAATTCTTGTCGAAAACTGCATGGTCACAGTGCAAATTAGAGTAATTAAAAAGAGTCTTCAAATAAATTTTTAAATGTTATCTTACACTTAAATTTATTTTGTAAGAGAATGAAAATTATCACAGCGCATTCTGTGTTTCTGTGTGATATTCTCTATTTGTGACTACCTATTTGCTCAATATATATCTTCATAGATTGGGATGTGTTACAGTTGGGCAGTTTGATGTAATTATGAATTCCAAAAATATAATTGGATCATGCTTGTAAACTGATCTGTTAACCTGGGCATCATTAAGTTATGATTAGGGCATTGACTGGGCCATGTGAGTAGGGCATTGAGCCCCACCCCTTGGTGGGTGTTGGAATTGAATATAAAAGGCAAGGCAAAGAACAGAGTTGAAGCAGTTTTTGAGAAGCAGTTTTGATATTGGAGAGAAGGCCCCAGGAGAAGAGAAGTGAGCCATTCACCTGATAGTCTACAGCTGATCTTGTGAAGGAACCAAAGGTGCTAAGCCCGGAGAGAGAAATATAGCCCCGGGAAGAGAGGAACCCAAGAAGCCTGAACCCTGGCAAATGTCAGCAGCTGTCTTACTCCAACACGTGACAATGGACTTTGGTGAGAGAAGAAACTTAATGCTTTATGGCCTGGTATCTGTGGACTTCTACCTCAAATAAATACCCTTTATAAAGACCAACCCATTTTTGGTATTTCACATTAGCACCCCTTTGGCTGACTAATACAGGATGGTAATATCAAATTAATAAATGAAAATTCTTAGATGAGCTCTATTCAAATTGAGAAATCAAATATGCAGTTATTCATGTGAATTCCTGAAGCACAATTTATACTGAGCAGGATGGAAAGATAATATAGAAGTCTGGATATAGAAACTATTGGGAAAGGAAAAAGTTTTTCCTAAGCTCTCTAACCTGCCCTACCTCCAAGGCCTTGTGTTTGCAAGTGCTGTGGGAGAAAGATGAGGTGTGACAGACTGAAACTATGCCTTCTAAGCTGGAGAATTGAAAATCACAGTTTGTCCTGTATTTCCTCAATTTAAACTTTTTGACAGCCTTAACATGAAGATGGTTAATAATTCTATTACCAAATTTCAATAAGTAAAGAAAAATCCTGAAAGCTATGGAAAGGTCTTTTAAAACAGACAGTTTTCCAGAACCTAGCAGTCAGTGTGCTTTTAAGACTACTCACAGTTTTAGGATTTTATTAAAGAAGAGGTTTTAGCCTCCTGTAAAGGAAAGAGAAAGAGCATTCCTTGCATAAACTATAACAGTTTCAATTTTATTTAGCTTGGGTGTTCTCTCCCTAGGTTTATAAAATACCTAGTATATAAATTAACATTGTATTCATTTAATCTTTAAGGTGATGAAAGTTTTTAAGTTCATATCTAATGAAATTAAGTTGAAGATATGCAGATCTTCCCTTTTTGAAATGGATAAAGTAAATTCCATTGGTTGCTAATTTTAATTTTAGTAATGTAACCAGTCTGTGTGGTTTTGGTTAATTATAACGAGTTTGTAAAAGCATCTTCCAAACTGAAGCATTTAAATGACTAATTCCAGGAAGCCATTTATTAAAAACCTAAATTGATATTAATGGCAAAATGTACCTTCATAGGAAGGAAACCTGTTGGAGGTCACTTCAATCTGCATATTCAAGTGATGGTAAGGAAAGATAATCTTGATTCCATTGGGAATCTTTGGTTTTCATAAAATAATTAATAAAGTTTTTCTTGTACTGCTAAACTAAAATATGTGTTAATTAATGACTTCATGGTAAAGGTGTAGAAGTAAAAACCAAGGTACTAAAATACTTAAGTGCATTTATTATGTTATAAACTGCCTTGGAAATATTTAGAAAGTATATGAAAATCAAAAGAGATAAACTTCAATATTGTCAAATTCTCTTGTACATTCAAACCAGGACTTCAATACCCTGCCTTTTGCCTCTCCATTTGAGTTATTGGCTAGGTTGGTCACTGACCCCTAAAACAATAAAGGTATCTACTCCATCTCTGATTGTGCTCTTGAAATGGATGCAGACTATGTTGCAGTTTCAAACTCTTGCAGCAGCCTATGATGGCTCAAGATGGCCAGATGTACAATGGATATTGCTTCCAGACTGGCTCTGTTTCATGGTGCTGAAGCACCAAGCCAGTGAAATACTGGAGCCTACCTGCCTAGCTTCTCTATAGGGTCAGTGGTACTGTAGCATGCTGGATGTGTGAAGGACATACCAATTGGAGCAATGATTACCAGAGTGACGTAAGTAGAACTTAAACACAATTGGCATTATGGCCTGCTCCATTGGAGAGATAACATGTATGGTTTTGCAAACCTGGAGCTTAGATCCATTTAACTGCAGCTCAAAGAGAAACACATGCATTGATTAGTGCATTAATTAATATTAACTGCTGTACCTATATCCTTGATGAGTATGGTGATATCTTCTATCTTCTAGATCATATGCAGAGGGATAATGAACATGTTAAATGTCCTGATAAACTTCATTTTCTAAGTAGTTAATGAAATGCTTAACCCAGTTCTCCCTTCCAGCCCTTATTCCAGAACCTGTCCCACTCTTACCCTGGGGAGGACTGGCAGACTCACATGCCATCCTACCAGGGCTAAACATTTTCCCCCCAGGAGGGAAACAGCAAATGGGGTGCCTAGGACCCACTTCAGCTTAGCTCATTCAAGATGGTCTATGAGTCACCTCTTCTCACCCAGGACCTGGAAACCAGGTTTTGATCAAAACTTGGCAAAAAATAAATCTCACCCACAATTAGAGCCAAAATGGAAGGAACCTCACTCTGTAGTTCTGATCAGTTCCACAGCTCTTAAAGTTAAAGGAATTCCCAGCTGGGTGCATTTATCCTGAGAAGCCAGCTCTCCAAGTGAGTGCCAGCTCACCAGAAGCACTTGATGAGTCATACAAGTACCAGCTATTGGACAGTCTGAAATACTCCTTCAAGAAACAAAGCTAAGTAGTGTCTGTGTCAAAGACAGCTGTTCCCTCTAACTCTACCCCAAGGACTCTTGCTAGGGAGTGGGCATGTTAGGCACCCCTTAAGAAATCTTGTCTGTTTTCATTTCCTGTAGTTTCTTTCTATCCAATAACAAAAAGGGCAATGCCTCTTCTCATACCCCTCCTAGCTGTCTTAGACATAACCACCACCATGAAAAACTGGGATTGGAAATTTATACCAAACCCCATTATCTATTACAAACACTTCCTAGTGTTAACTAACATCATAAAGGAAACCAGCCATTCCTTAGAAGCTCTAAAACAGCAAATGGACCCTCTTGCTGCTGTGGTGCTGCAAAATCACAGGGCACTTAAAATCACAGGAAGAATTCCATCTCTATGTAAATCACTCTGAAGTAGTCCTAAACAGTATTCCAAACCTGCAAAATAAATTCCACCAACCTCAGGAACATGCAGACTTTATAGGCACCTGGCTTTTTCTACTTTTGTGTTCCAGTATCCTTTTAGTGGGACAATATATCTTCAAAGTTCTAATTAAGTTTGTTTCATCCAGAATCAACATCTTGTTAACCATATGGGGATTTCATCCAGCTTCACTCAGGATGCCACATTGGTTTTCCTCCAACCATGATAGAATAGCAATAGGGGTTTATATCTTGTCAGGCAGGGTCTACTTCCCCTAGCAAGCAGTAAGTAATTACAGAAGAATGACCATCATCATTCAGCTCCCCTTTATGAATAAATGTGTAAACTCTCTGAGGGGAGAGTTGAGACAGGCTAGTAAATTAGAGAATCAACAGAGTGATCTGGAATCCGGCAGGAAACCCATGTGGCCACAAATATCCCACAAGATGGCTGCTAGAAGAACATGTTAGATGTCCATTCAGAATGAAATTTCTTCTGGAGTAAAGGAGAAGTCCCAGATATTCTCCAGGGGCCTTACCATTGGACCCTCCTACAGGATTGAGGGGTGGAGTAATCAATCAAAACAGAAATCAACTGGGATTCTTCCCCCTACATTAGCTAAGGGGAAGAATAATTAATGGTTTAAAAAGCAACCACAAAAGCCAAAGTGGACCTGTTCTTGCCTTTTCCCCCCTGCCTGGAACAGCATGCCAGTAAACCTGGGCATTTTGTAATCTGTAATGGGGAATTGCAGTCTGTAAATCAGCCCTCCTTATCTCTTTTCAGCCCCTTCCTCTCTACCTGGGATCCATAATCTGTTATTTTCTCCCATCTCTTCTCTCCACTGCTTAATAAATTACTGGCCTAACTAAAAGAAACAAAAACTTTACATTAAGAAACTGGTTGTAACTTTTTAAATAACACTTTCCCTTTCAAGTTAAATAAAGGAATTATAAACAGTCAGGAAATAAAACTTATTGAACTATTGCCAACCACTCATTTCCCAGACATTCAGCACCCACTATACCTAGTCTGACTTACATCCTACATATTTACAGGGAGAAATGTGATCTCAACCATGGTATTTGTTAAGACCGTTCAGTCAGGATCTGTCAATAATCTTGATTTTCCCCTTCATGTAAAGGCTTTGTGACTGGAATAACTTGTGGAAAAATACCACATGATAGACCAGAGGTTTGGGGACTGAGATGGCCATAGAAAGTAGTAGAGTAAGGTTTCATTAAAATGCATAAATGTGAAGACCATTTGAATGAGGAACACTTCAGAGCATGAATTTTGGTTTGGAGAACTTCCCCAATTTAACTTTGGTAGCCATGCAGTCATGTGCTGAAAATGGTAGGTTCTTTATGGAAGGATTCTGGGACAATTGGTCACAACTGAAGGACAATCTTCCCCATATAGGATGTATGGGATAAATGGAGGCAGACTGATTCCATGTGAAGGCATTCCCAGTTCTGAATGATTTCTTCTGTTTTTACAATTTATATAGGACAGTGATTTCACTTGGTATCATAAAAAGAAACAAAATAAGTGTGATTACCCTCAGTATAAAGAGATTCTGGATTTTTGAATACAAATTTAGACATGGAAGCTGCAGATAAAAATGTTACAACTGTAGAATATATAGTCTCATCTTGGGATAGCACCATTGCAGAGAGCTCCATATTATATTACCATAGCTAACTGTGAATGTTCATGTATGGAGAAGGGTGATGGCATGGTATGGCCCAGGATTCATGTGAGGCCATGTGGGCTTAGAGTGATCTCATCTAACTGACTTGTCTGTACTTGCTATAATTAACCTTTATGTTTCATCATTGAATATTACAAAAACAGCCCTTTATATTTGTATAGTGACCTGAGTAAAGTCAGGGAGCATTCATTCATGCAACCTCTCAAACTGTCTCCCTGCTAACAGAACCACTGATGGTCTTTCCTGGTTGTCAGGCACTTGTTTTTCTTTGAGATAGAACATTCACATTGTGCCAAGCTGGCAGTTGTAGACAAGAAGCTACTGGCCAAAGACAGAGTTGTAGGTTCTTGGGGCCATGGAAGTACTAATTAGGGCCATAAAAATGTCTATGCAGCTAGTCCTTGAGCTACTGGCCAGTGCTCTCATGGTCTTGTCAGAGTTCTGGGGGCACAGCCCAATTATATTGGAGTTTTACTTGGAAATCTTACTATATGCTATTTTGATTCCTCTCATACTAAAACTCTGGTGGCATTGTTTGAAAGAGAAAGAGCTAGCCAAACACCTTTCTGTTCAACATGAGGACTATCTTAAAATCAATGAGAATACTGGACAGATAACTAATCTGTGTAAAAGAACTAAGGTCACCTGCAGTAGAGAATGGTCCTCTAATGTTACCAATTTTGTGCTTGCAGTACTCAATAAGGATTTGAACAGGTTCCTCTTTTCACTGGAAAAGGTAGGAGACACTCTGGACAAAGAACAGACAAGTGAGCTCACTAAATTTTCTTATGATGATTACTTATCGTCAAGGAAACATACAGTCTCCCAAGGAGACACCTGAATCCTTCCACTTCAAGGAGCCTGGAGAGAAAAACATCTTAAGGGTAATTCAGAAGAATTGAGAACAATGCCAGGAAGACACTCAATGGTGTGGATGAAAATGCTCATCTTCAGGAAGCCCTAAAGCTGTTTGCCTTGGAAGATGCTAGATGAAATGAAAGCATGCAGGAACTAAAGGAACAGGGAAAAAAGCTTGATAATTCCATGATGCAGATGGAATTCATTGTTATTGATAAAGACAGGCAGTTAGCATCTCTGACTGAAACAGTCCTGAAGATGATAAATATGCTTGCATTCTGTGAAGATTACAGGCATGCTATGAACTTGGAATTAGAGGAAAAGAGTGAAGCTATGAAAGGAGAACAGCCTCATAATATACATGTGGATGTGTCAAATCTCAACGATGCTGTAACCTCAAATATTAATGTAAACAGACTTAAAAGGGAAAAGCAAATGATATATTAAAAGTTGTGAGGAGGGAAGTGACTGTGGCTCAATTGGTTTGGCTCCTGTTTACCATATGGGAGGCCTTGGGTTCATTTCCTGGGGCCTCCTGGTGAAGTCAAGCTGTCCCATGAGCACAGTGAGCTGATGGCCCATGTGGCGCAGTGAGCGGATGACCCATGTGGCGCGGTGATCTGGTACAGCAAGATGACACAACAAAGGGAGACAAGCAGGCACAGAAAAATGCATAGCAAATGGACACAGTGAGCACAAGCAGCAAGGGGGGATAAATAAATAAATAAAAATAAATCTTAAAAAAAAAGTTATGAGGACAGTCAAGTCAGTGAAGCACTTACATATCAACATAAATATTTGGAAACAGAGCACGCTTCTCTGCATCAGGAAAATGAACACTTAGAAAAGCAGATACAGAACGTTCAGCAGAAACTGCATATTCTTCCAGAAGTATATCAACAACCTCCTGCAACTTCACCTTGAATCCATCCAGCAGGGAACAGACCACTTAGAAATAGAGAAAAGAATTACCAATTTAAATGAAAACAATGCTTTTACACAAAAACAACTCAACACTTACAGAAGGATGACAGAACATCTGGAAAATGAACTGGAGAGCATTGCTTCTCATTATGAAATTTGGATTAGTTATTATGATAGAAAAACTCAAGAAAGTTGCCTGGCAGCTCTAGCTACAGAGAGGAAACACAATAAGCTAAGAGTTGAAAATGTGCACAACAAGCAAAGGTTGTCAGAGATAGATGGTAAAATCCAGTGTACCCCAGGTGTTCCTTTTGCCCCCACTATTTCCTATGCAGCCTAGTGCAGAGGCAGGGATGTTTAAGGGCACCCCCTGCATCATCAGACCTGTATAATCAGTGGGAGAGGAGGGGAGAGCAGTGAGGACTCAGGGATCCAGGTTGATGCTCATGTTTGACTCCTCTATCAGCCAGTCCCTGAGCATTCAAAAGCACAGTAGGACTTCCAGCATATTTTACTTTTTCAAACTGATTAAACTTAATATATTTTAGTATGTATGTTAATTAATGCATTTTTGTTGATGTTTTATAGAATTACACACTAAGTTTACCATAATACAGGTAGTTGTAATATTATTCATAAAAATAGACTATTTACATTTTATTAAACCTCATAGGATTATCTCATATTTCCTTTTAAATGAGTAAATATTTCACCATTACTTTCACAGTAATTGAAATGTATGACTAGTTAGAGAATAGTAACTTTCGAGTCTGTTTCTATATATATATTAGGTAGGATTTTTAAAATTATAGAAATAACCTAATATTTACAGCAATAAATATTAAGTGATTTAAAAAATAAAAGGGAAAAAACAAGACTATATTTATTATTTTGTTAATGTTATTGTAAATACAGTGACTTGTTTTGAGACTGTCTTTTTGAACCTGTTTATTTCTTGTTACCTCTTTTTAAATTGTTATATTTTTCACAAAATTCATTGTAGTTCATTTTCCAAATTTGTTCAGTGAAATAAAGTTTTCTTAAGTATTCTGCATTTTGTTATCATTTGCAATTAATTTTCTTAATCTAGGAATTTTTAAAATTTCTGTTGCTTCTACATTTTTATGATTTAATATTTTTCTCTGAAAGCCTGGATACCCACACTATTGTTATGAGAAAATTAGTTAGAAAGCCAATATTGCTTCCTTTTACTAAAGATATCCAAGTATTCAATTGTATCAATAACTTGCACTGTTTCATTTATCAAACTCATTGGTAAATTCATTTAACAATGAGTTTCGTAAATGTTCGATGCTTCACTAAACATTGTAAAACTTGTATGGACAGACACCCTTCAATGTATGCATTAATTTTCCTTATTTTTAATATGATTGTTCTTGTAGATAAGCCTAATAGCAATTGCTTTGGTGTTCCCCCAAACTCGAGAGAAACCTATCAATTTTTTTGTTTTGTTTTAGCAATATATTTCTAGATTAATTTAGAGGAGTTGTCATTGTTTTAATGTTGCTTCATATTCAAGCAAGGACTTCTTTATATATAAATCACTGCTTCCCTCATCATCTGTATTTTAAATTTGCTTTTATGCATTTCAGGTTGTTGGTAATTATGGTTGAGTAATAGTTTGTTAATCTTGTTTGCCTTCATTTTCCCCTCTTCTATTTTCATTTAATTATGATCTGTGTATAATTCCTGAACAAATGGCCATATCAAAAAACAAATATTTTCATTATATATTTCCCTTTCATTTGTAGATCTAGAGGTGAGAGTATATTTGGAGAGTGAACAAAACATCTGTGGGGAAGGATGAGGAGAGTAGTGTGCCCTCATCCCCTTCTCACTGCACACAAAGAGAACCATGCTAGATTGGAGAAGGGGAAGAGAGTGAGCTTGGGCAGAGTGCTGGAGGACACATCAGTGGAGAGGAATTGATTACATGACAGGAGTATGCAGAAATACCAAAATCAACCTATAATAGGCTGTGAAACAGCAGCAAGCTGAGGAACCTGCAGATCATCATGACCTCAATAATGTTGTATGGTATAAGCACAAGTGCAGAAGTCCACACCCTGACAAAGCCTTGGCAGTATAGAGCCCCATCCCCCTGTAGCATGACACCATGCAGCAAGGAAACCTCAATGAAACTAGCAACCTCTTCTCTTAATAAAATCACTCCTTAAAAATACACACAGAGGGATTGTGGGAACATGACCAATGGGTTCAGCAGAAAAGGCTCAGCTCTCACTAAAACAACAGAGAAAGAACTGGAGGCTGCCTTGGGGACCTGCTTTGGGATAAAGCAATCCAAGACACGGCTTCACAACTCCCAGAAAAGTGAAAGTCAGAGAGAAGAAGAAGCCAAAACAAATAATCATGAGTTATTATTCCTCCCAGCAGCCAGGAAGGGCTCCCCTCCCCCATCCCCAAAATAATAAGTGAGGGCAAAACTCCTGGTGAATTGTATCTAACTGAGGAGAGCAGACATCATCCTCCCTGCCAGCCCCTTTGGATATATATAGAATGGGAAGGTGCTCTGATCCACCTAGGAAGGTACTGGAAAGTTAGAGAAGCCAGGGGAAAATCATGGGTTGCTTGCCTTGGTGGCTGGCCCTCAGGGCAGACAGCCTATGTGAAGACTCTGACTCCCTACTCCAAATGGGAATGTGAGGGCAGATTCCCTTCAAGAAAGAGGGGTCTGGGATGTGGAGAGTGATTTCTTTGTGGTGAGGTTAGCCAGCTGGAACCCCCTTGAATAATGGAAGGGACCTGGACTTGACAGGCAGAGGGGAACGGGATCTCCTCAGGCAGGCTGTCATGCCCAGCTGCCTAGGTAAAGAGAGAAATTACATCAGAGAAGAGGCAGAGGCAGGCAGTTGATCAGCAGTATTACTGGGGATACTAACCTGCCTGAGGTAAAAGGGGCAGATAGCCTTCTGAAAGTCTAACTAACCTAAGGAGATAGAATAGTTCAGTGGAAGAATTTCTGCCTAACATATATAAGGTTCCTGGTTCAATACCTGGCTTTTCCTTGAGAAGTGATCTACCAGGTTATCAGGCATCTAACTGAAACTTTATGACAGGGAACATATAGACATTCTCTTTGTATAAGATTTTCTTGGATCTCTTATTTTAAAAAAGTTACCTTTTAAAAAATTCCCTTATTTTACTCACTAAAACCTGGTTCAAAACCTGCAGAGGGCTGCCTGCAGGGTGAGTGATTGAGGAACACCAGCAGCCTGAGAAGATCCTTAGGGGTCTAAGAGAGAGGGCTGTTTTTCCGTGTTTACTTTTTTTCTTCTTCTTCTGTCTTCTTTTATTAAATGAGTTACTGCTATCTTGTTTCTCATTTTATGTGTTTCCCCTTCCTTTGTTTCTCTGCTTGTATGTTTTTCTATTTCTCTTTTGTTCACTGACTTACTCTACCTACAGTATTTCTTTTCTCTCCTTCATCTTTATATCTTCCTTTTTCTGTTGTTGTTCTTTCATTACACTTTCTTTAATTGGTGTCCAATTTTCTTTTTTTTAAATTGTTCTGTCTCCTTTTTTCTGTTCACTTTTTTTTTTACATTTTTCTTTCTCTTCTTTTCCCCTCTTCTTTCCATTCCATCCTTTTAATTCAGTCTTCACACATTTTTCTCTATTCTGTTTTTTGTTTCATTATTTCTATCCCAATTTTCTAATCTTATTCCTCTGTGCTTCTTTTTCAATTTCCTATGTCTTATATGGTTCTTCTCCTACCTTTTACTATTATTATTACTATTATTCTTTTTCTCTTCCTGTTTCTTTCATTTTCTCTCATCTGAATTATTTTTTCTTTCAAGGGAACATAGACAACAACAAGGAAATAGAATAAGAGGAACAAAGTGTCAAAGTGAAACCTTACCACACACAGAAGCAACAACAAAATAAAGCCATAGAATAGAGAGAGAAGCAGATCAACTTAAACCCATCAATATAAACAGATGCCTAGACACCAACAAAAAAATTACAAGCCATAATAAGTAACAGGAAGACATAGCCCAGTCCAATGAACAAACTAAAAGCCAGGAGTAGATGCAGAGCATGGAACAACTAAACAGAGATGTACAAACAAATATCATGAATCACCTTAATGAAGTGAAGGAAGAGATTAAGGATATTAAGAAGACACTGGGATAACATACTGAGGAAATTGTAAACATCCGTAAAAATATAATGGATATGTTGGTGAAGAATGGTACAATCCAAGAAATCAAAAATATACTTGAAGTACACAACAACAGATTTGAACAGGCAGAGGAAAGAATCAGCAATGTGGAAGAAAGTACATTTGAAATCAAACACATAGAACAGATGGATAAAAAGATAGAAAACCTTCAGCAGGGACTTAGGGATTTGAATGACAACAAGAAATGCATAAACATACACATTATAGGCATCCCAGATGTAAAAGAGAAGGGAAAGGGGGCAGAAGGAGTGTTGGAGGAAATAATGGCTGAAAATTTCCCAACCTTATTGAGGGAGATGGACTATATATCCAGGATGTGCAGCACACCCCAAACAGTATAAATCCTAACAGGCCTAACCCAAGACATATACTTGTCAAATTGTCTAATGCCCAAGACAAAGAGAGAACACTGAAAGCAGCAAGAGAAAAAAGAACCATCACATACAAGGGAATCTCGATAAGATTAGGTGTTGATTTTTCATCTGAAACCATGGAGGCAAGAAGGAGGTGGTATGATAGAGTTAAGGTGCTAAAAGAAAAAAACTTCCCACCAAGAATTCTCTATCCAGCAAAGCTGGCATTCAAAAAGGAGGGAATGCTCAAAATATTAACAGATAAACAGAAATTAAGAGAAAATGTCAATAAGAAACCTGTACTTCAAGAAATACTAAAGGGAGTTCTGTAGGTCAAAAGGAAAAAAAAAAAAACAGGAGAAAGTTGGAGGAGAGTGTAAGAACAACTAAAAAGATGAAAAGAGAAATATGCAACCCAGAGCAGAGGCTGGGGAGGTTCAGGGGAACCTCTGCATCTTCAGGCCCTTGAGGGGGGAGAGAAAGGGAGAGCAGTGAGGGCTCAAGAATCTAGGGTGGTGCTCATGTTTGACTCCCCTCTCTATCAGCCAGTTCTTGAGCCTTCAAAAGCACAGTTGGACCTACAACACAGTAGTTTGCTTTTTCAAAGTGATTGGGCTTAAAATCTTTTTAGTATGTATGTTAATTAATGTATTTTTGTTGAAGGTTTATAGAATTACACATATGTGAAAATTTTCCATATATAGGTAGTTATAATACTGTTCATAAAACCACTATTTACATTTTATTGAACCTCATAGATTTATATTGTATTTCATTTAAAATATGTAAATATTTCATCATTTTTTCATAATAATAGACAGGTCATGACTAGTTAGGGAATTGTAACCTTCAAGTCTATTTCTCTCTCTCTCTATATATATATATCTATATAGTAGGATTTAAAAAAATTGTATAAATAGTTTACCATTTATACCAATAAATGTTAAGCAGTTTAAAAACTACTGAGAAAAAAATAACAAAACAAAAACACCCAAGACTACACTGATTATTTTGTTAATGTCACCCTAAATTCAGTGACTTGTTTTGGGAGTGATCTTTTGATACTCTTTATTACTTGTGACTCATTTTTGAATTTGTTATATTGTTTACAACATTCATTGAAGTTCAAACATTTCTCAATTTTGGTCAGTGAAATAAAATTTTCTTAAGTATTCTGCATTTTATCATTTGGAATGAATTTTCTTAATCTAAAAACTTTAAAAATTTCCATTGCTTTCAATGTTTTTATGCTATAATATTTTTCTCTGAAAGCCTGGATACCTACTCTATTGTGAAGAGAAAATTAGTTTAAACCAATATTTTTTCCTTTAACTAAAAGACTTCCCAGTATTCAATTTTATCGATAATTTGCAATGTTTCATTTAACAAACTCATAGGTAAAGTCACTTATCAATGAGTTTTCTAAATGGCCAATGCTTCCCTAAACATTTTAAAACTTGTATAAATGGACATCCTCCAATGTACTCATTAAAGTTCCTTATTTTTAATATGATTCTTCTTGCAGATAAGTCCTATATCAATTGCTTTGGCTTTCCCCCAAACTCCAGAGAAACCTATCAGTTTTAAAATTAGTTTAGTAATACATTTCTAGATTATTTTAGGGGAGTTGTCATTATTTTAATTTTGCTTCATATTAACAGAAATGCATATTTAAGGTAGGGCTTCTTTGTATATGCATTATTGCTTCCCTCATCCTTTGTATTTTAAGTTTCCTGTTATGCATTTTGATTTGTTAGTAATTATGATTCAGTAATAATTTATGTTAATGTTTGCCTCATTTTCCTTCTATTTTCATGTAATTAGCTCTTTTTATAATGCCTGAGCCAATGGCCATATCAAAAGATGAACAAAAAGTTTTCATTATTTCTCTTTTAATTTGAAGACCTTAAAAATCTGATGGTCAGAGTATATTTGGAGAGTGAACAAAACATCTATTGGGAAGGATGAGGAGAGTAATGTGCCGTTATCTACTTTTCAGCATGCACAAATAGAAAGACAGAGGACCCTGTATATTCAGACCCCTCTGGATTGGAGAAGGGGAACAGAGTGAGCTCAGGTATTGGGCTGTAGCAAACATAACTGGAGAGGGACTGGCTGTATGATAGATGTAGGCAGAAATCCCAAAATCAACCTCTGAGAGGCTATGAAACAACAGCAAGGCTGAGGAACCTACTGGTAATGATGACACCAAAAATACTGCAGGGTATAAGCACTAGGGCAAAAGTCCACACCTGAAAAAGCCTTGGCAGTATGGAACCCCAAACCCTAGTAGGATGACACTATGCAGCAAGGAACCCTCAATGAACCTAGCACTATCCTCTCTTAGTAAAATAACTTCTAAAACACACACACACTGTAATAACCATATTCTAATATTTATAACATGATTCTCCATTTAGCCTCACATTTGTATTATGTTATAGACTCTTTATTAATTAAGGAATGGTACCACAGCCTTTACTTTGCCATTCCAGGAGAATAGACATAAAAATTTTCTAAAGATGTGCCTTTTCCATTATCCATATTTCACTAAACATTGGGTATATTATTCATAGTTTGATATTTAGGGATGAGTTTTTATGAGGTTTATGGATTTTTTGAATGAATGAATGTAATGCTACATATTACATCCATATATAAAAGTAATTGAGAAATCTTATACAGTGATTACATGAATAGAGTGTGATCTCCTCATTAGAGCACACTGAAGAGAAGAAAAGGACAGAATCCCAAGCCCTCTGTCCTTCACATGTTGTAGTGCTAGGAAGCTTGATGACAAATAAGAATTTGATTTATGAATATGGATCACAAATGTGGCTGATGCCCTATTCTTTTTTCATTTTCTTTTTATAATGTAAGGTTCATACAGTACAATTAATCATTTTATTGTACATTCAGGCTTGGCTATTCTGACAACTGAATAGTGTTTGCTGACCTTACCAAGCAAGATATAAAACACCCAAAGAAGTATCTACATGTCTCTTTAAATTCAATCCTTTCCCCACCAAAGCCCCTGGCTCTTCCTCATCTCTGACATTATAGAATTGCCAAGGCAAGAATGTCATATTATAGCATCATGCAAAAGTAGCTTTTAATGACTTCTTACATTAGAATAATGCAATTAAGATTAATCCTTATAAAAATGCCATGTTTGCTTTAGAGCTACAATGCTGCCTCTTCAGCACTGTTTCTTTCCATACACAGTTCTATGCTGTTGCTTACTCTGAGAAAGTGATCTGTTTCTTTCATTGGACTGGGACTTATAAAGGGAACTAAAATGCAACTTGACAATTATTATTCACCTTCTGGGAATCAAGATGGTTAATATTGAGAGAGGAGATAGAAAGCAATGAAAATGACATGGGATGATATGCTTTTCTTGACATCGATGTAATAACCCTTTTATCACTGGATTTACTTTACCTGAGTTATGATGTTGACTTTGACAATCATACTTGATGGGGAGGTGGGGGTGTTAAGCCCAGGCAGAGGTAACAGTTGAGAAATGTATGGAAGTCTAAGAACATATGGTACATTTTGAAATATATAGCACTATAGTGTCATTAAAAAAAGGCTGTTTATCAGATTCAAATTCCAAATCTTCCCATAAGATCAGACTGATTTTTTTAAACCTTCTTTATGCTGCTATTTGTACTCTATGTCATATATTACTGTTTTTTAATCATCATAAAATGTAGTCTGGAATAATCAGTACTGGGCCTTGAAAACAGTAATACACAAATATGTGGATATATGTTTAGTTACTAAATATTTTCTTGGTCACATAAACAATTAAAACTAATTTGCAATGAATATACATACCAAATTAGATTTTCCTTTTTAATATATTTTTGGTCAAATTTAAGATAAAAAAGAAAGCAGCTGAATTTCAGTCAGGTAGTTTGGCACTATTGTGTATATGAAACCAAAATTCTAAGCTCCTGTCTTAGAGCAGTTATGGCTCCTGGAGCTCTCACAGTTGCCATTACTCCAGTTCCATCATGAACCAGTTGAGTAACTTTGTCCACTGAGGCCTAGACTTATCATTTCATGTCAGTAATTTGCTTAGTTTTTCTCTATTCTGTCAAGCAGATATGTGTTGGTGCCTATGACATCTCAGGCACTGAGCCGTATTTGGGTGTAACATGTTGACTCAGACACAGTCTTTGCCTTCAGGGATGTCAGCATGTCAAGATAAGAGGGTAGGTAAAATTTAGTCTTCTTCAGGCTGCAGTGAGTTGATATGCTGAGCAATGGGGTTGCACTGATAGGCTGCATTAGAAATAATCATGCATTATTAGGCAAATATTGCTACCAATCATATTTTACAAAGAGAGAAAAAGAGGCACAGAGAAGTTAATTATCATACCTAGATTAACCAGGTGGTAAGTAGCTGAGCCTGTATTAAGAAGGAAGGAGTTCAGATGCCAGAACTCGAGTTTTAAACACTGCTCTGAACTCCTCACATTTTTCATCTTCCTACAGTATAGGTAGCTCTCAGAGCAAAGGAGTCCTGGAAGCTGAAGTCACATTCTTCAGAGGCAAGGACATGCTGGATTCAGTAAATCAGCATCTGTTACAAAGACTTCTATGGACCAAAGAGCTAAGCCTGTACCTTTCCTGTGGGTCAGGCAGGGATCCCTACTCCAATTAGAATCTGTGGGCTCAATATATTAGGAAATTGCAGGGGTGAGCTTGGCCATCAATTTTAAAAATTTGGTTGTGTCTCTAATTGTAGTCTTTGAGTTATGCACCATAATTTATAATTCACAAAATATTGGTTTGGCCTGTGATGTAACTTGCCCAAAGTTCTTCATATTTTAATGTATCAGATCTCTGAATTAAAGTTGGAGTAATCTGACACCATTTGTCCTCTATTCTAGACCATGATAATTTACATGAATACATAAAATTTAATTACTTGATACCCCAAATTTCAGAAATTTTAGGTCTTTGCTACAGCAAGCTTAAGTCTCTCCTCTATTAATAATATAAGCAGTGTTTGTAGCTAGTAGGTTCTACTGATGGACAAATATTTCATGAAGAATGACATCTGGATGTTGGTAAAATTTTCAGGAATATTCAAATCTTATAGAAACATTGAAACTATCTTCAAAATCTGTCCTTCCTATATTATATAACAAAAGCTTTAAATGTTTTACTTAGCTTTCTTTCATCTAATACAAAATGCATTGATCGAGCCCATCGGGATGAGTGGTGGAGGGACAGAGAACCTCGCGGGTTGTGAGGCCACCCTGGGCGGCGGTCTCGCTGGGGACCGTGGGCTCGCCAACGCACCTCATTATCAAGGATCTTGGAGAAATACTTTCAAGACTTTTAGATCACAGACCAATTATCCAAGGCAAAACCCTTATTTTGTGAAAGAACTTGAAGAAAAATGTGGTCTTTGAGAAATGAGAGTTCTTGAAACTTTTAAGAATATGATCCACAAAACAAATAAACAGACTCTTAAATGTGGAGAGACAATGCAGGACAACTTAAGCCAAGTTCTCCAGAGATATTCATAGTGAATATTTAATAGCTAGTGAAAAACAGCATGCAGTCCAGTGGGAAGATTTCATGAAAGAGCAACACAATAAATGGGCTGAAGTGGATCAAGAGCACAAAAAAGCTATGGAGAAGCTTAAAGAACAATACGCCGAGATCGAGGACGTAGCGAAATTTTCAACCTTTTAAGATCTTGAACCACAAAATAGCAAACTAATGAGAAAATATTGACACCCCCCCTCCAAAAAAATATTCCCACCAAACCATTTAACCTCTGCCTCAAGTTTAGCAATATACTCAATGGCACTCTTACATCAGAAGAAAGAAACTTCCGCTGGAGTCCTGATGAAACGTTTAATAGAACAAGAGTGCTCTTTCTAGCTCTTAAGTGCCTATATATGATTATTTGGATGGGGAAGAGTAGGAGGAAAAATGTGGTAAATTTACCTTTTGTTAATTAGAATTGGTCATCTTTACCATTAATTAGTCGAGAGTATTCTAATTATAGACTTACTGAAAAATAATTTAATTCATTCCTATGCAGGGTTAGTATTAGTTTATTATTGTGGCTTAAAAGGCAAGTATAATAGCTACCAGCCATAGCTTCCCAGGTAATAGGAAGAATGTAAAAAGTATTACTCCATGAAAATGTAGACAAAAACGACTGTCCTTGGAGCAGAGATCACATTTAACAGAAGCAAGAATCATAACATTATCTAACTAAAGGCAGAGATGGCTGTGTTGAGGTTTGAATGGCCTGTTGGAAAATATTGCAGATTTTGCAGTGCAGCATAATGCCATGTGTTTCACTGGACAACAAGGCACACTTTTTAAGTTTTGTGGCCTTCCAGCAGTTAATATTTTCAGCTTTAAAAATATGCTTAAAAGGAAAAGCTTACCAAAAATGTATTTTGACTTTTAGTCTTTCCAAGAACCATAATCTTGCCCATACCTCATTTTTGTGCCTATTTTGCTGGGGGAAGCTTTATAGGAAAAAATAACGTCTATACATGTTTCAACTGTTTAATGAGTAATCAGCAAAATCTGCCAAGTAGTCCCTCTGGAACTGTATAAAGAATCTGGCTCTGAGTGAAGCAGAAGTGTTTGCCCACATGGCAAATGATTCATGTTAAATGTAAGTCCTTTTCAGTGTTAATGTCTGTTCTCATAAACAGGTGTATTATGGTGAAACATGTACCAATTCTATCATCACTGTGGTCTTTAAAACTCTACATTTAACAATATAATAAGAACTAAATTGATTTTTTTTTTATTTGCCAGAAACCAAGGAAATTTAAATGCAGTACTTTCAAGAGATTTATGGCAAATGAATTTGAGGTATGGATAAATCTTTCAAATATTTTTTATTCCTCTGCAGTAAAGAAAGGGGCAAGAAAGAAAATATCCAACTCTCTTGTGCATAAAATTGACAATGCTTGCCTGTGTAAATTTACGGCTTACTGTCAAAGCTTCATTCTTGGCTGTATGTTGAAAATGTGATTAAAGTTAATAGAGGAGATGAAATAAGTATTTGAGATTTCTTTCAATAACATTGAACATCTGCCAACTTTCTCTGTCCGCTACTGTAGGCTTGATGAGTTCATCAATTATCCACTGGTACCTGGTCTAAAAAAGCACTTGCTGACACTAAAGCATGTTGGAATTTTCTTAATTCTCTTTCAGTGGTTGGAAGAGAGAGGGAAAAAAAAAACTTCCAAAAATATCCCACACATGAAAAGGGAGTGGGACCTTAAATGAAAATTCCCTTTGTATCATAAGCAGTTTTTGAAACCCTCTTAATTGCCAGCACACCACCGGACAGATTCTGGAACCAAGAAATCAGGACTTTGGGTTTGAGCAGTACTGTAGTCTAATTTGTGATTGCCTGACTTGGGCAGCAAAGATTTCTGATTGCTTTTGTTCATCTCATATAAATAATAAAAACTTGACCTTATAGTTTTGTATATATTATATGCATATCTAAGGCGCATCCTAAACTGAAATGAATTGATGGGCTTTTTGAGTTTTAAAGATTAAGATACTAAATTCTTTCTTTTTAGGTTTCTTAGCTATTTAATATAGCTTCTACAAGAGTCATTCATATTCCTTTTGACATTTTCTGGTGGTGAACACTTTCAATTCTATTTTCCACCTTCCAAAATTTTAAAATATGTATTTATATGCCAAAATTAACTTTAATAATTACATAATTTACATTTCTGCTGTGTTTATGCTGTTAAGCACAGAAAGTATGAATTCTGTGTAGCTCACAGGATTGTTGTAATGATGAAATAAGAGGGTTTTTTGTAATTTTAAAGTGCTATAGAAGTATGTTAAGTGTTTTTAAGTTCTAAGTATTTTCTATTTTTCATTATTATTTCTTTTTTGACTCATGTGGGGTTTCTTTCTTCTCTTCTAAATGTGCAGATTTTTAAATTATGTTCTTATTATTGATTTCTGCTTTATTTGGATTGTGGTCTGAGAATGAGGTCCATATAAGATTGATAGGTTGGAATTTGTTGAGATTTGCTTTATGACCTACAAAATGGTCACTTTTGTGTTTCATGATTGTATTTTAAAAGTATGCTAATTTTTCAATTGTTTGTCCATCAGACAAAACTTGTTAAGTGTGTCATTCAAATTGTCTGTTTTTCTGTTGTTTACCCTTTTTTTGATCTCTCAGATTTTGAGATGTTTTGAAATTTTGCACTCTAGTGGATTTGTTCATTTCTCTTTGTAATTCTGTCAGGTTTTGCTTTATGTATTTTGAATCTTTGTTATTAGGTACATGCAATTTTAGAATTATCTTCCTGGAGAATTAAATCTTATATTTATAGTTGTAGCTGCTATTCCTATGATGTTTTTATTTATTATATGTTGCTTTAAAGTCTATGATCTTTTATATTTGAATAGGGCTCACCACCTGGTCAATATGTGTATGGCACATTTTTTTTTATCCTTTTGTTGGATCTTTCCTTATGTTTTAGGCATGCCTCTTGAAAACAGTAACAAGATTTCTTTTTCTTTCCATCTGATTATATTTAACTAAAGAGTTTAATGTCTATTACTAATATATTAGGATTTATTTCTACTACCTTATTTTGTGCTTCCTGTCTCATCTTTTCTGATTCTTCATTTCCCTTGCTTTCTTGCCTTCTTTCAGATTAATTGTTTTGTTTTTGTTTTTCCATTTACTTTTCCTCTGCTAGTTTGGGAGGCAAACACTAAATTTGTATCTTTTAGTGCTTACCAAGGAAATACTTGCATAGCTACAAAATCTAAAGTTAATATCTTTGTCCTCTTCCTAAACAATACAAGGACTTTGAACAAAGTCTGTTTCCCCTTCTCAACTTAGAAATTATTGTCTAGAAATTTAGTTCTATCTTTGTTTAACTGTACAAATAATTATTTTAAGCAGCCAATATTTGTTTAGATTTACCTACAAGTTACTGTTTCATTATCCCTGAAAGTTAGCTGGGTATACAATTCTAGGCTGACAGTTATTTCCTCTCAGTATTTAATGATATTCTATTGTCTTTTTGTTTCCATTGTTGCTTCTCTGATCTTAGTTGTTAGTCTGATAATTACTCTGTTGTCGTTACACTGTTTTTCTCATAGGTTATGTAAAGATCTTTATCTCAGATGTTCTACAATCAAATGTCGCTGTACATCTATAGTCATATGTCTAGCAGTGGATTTCTTTAATTATCCTGTTGGGATTCATCGAGCTTCCTGAATCTGAGAATTGGTGCTTTGCATGAATTCTGGAAAGTTCTCAGCTATTATTTCTTTGAATATATCATCTCCTGCCTTCTCTCTATTCTCTTCTTCAAGAAATCCAATTGGATTCATGTTTTTCCATCTCTCAACTCTTCTCCATGTCTCTTAATTCATTTCATGTTTTCTATCTCTTTGCATCTCTGTGATGATTTCTGGATACTTTCTTTAAATCTGTTCTCCAGTTCACTAATTCTCTCTTTTCTCTGTACACAATCTATTTTTAACTCTTCTGCTGTGATTTTAACCATAGGGTTTTTGTTTTTGTTTTTTGTTTTCATTCCCAGAAGTGTTTAGTTCTCATACAAAATTTCCTCGTCATTTGGGATAGTTCTGTTATTTCCCCTTTTCCTTTTCTTTAAACATTTTAAATATACTTATTTTATGTTCTGTGTGCGATAACTTCAATATTCTTCTTTTTTGTGGATGATTGTACCATTTGTTGTTTGTTATTTTGGCTGTAACAAGTTTATGGTGACTTAAAAAAATGTATTGACCTTTTTCAAATAAAGAGTATATTTGAATACTTTTGTTTGTTTTTTGTTTTGTCTATATTTTAGAATGAAATAATATGCAGTACAAGTTATACTTACAGGGTTAAAATTCTCAGTGTCTTAGAAAGAGATGATACAAATTATATAAACAAAACCAGAAATGACACATACATAGATATACACATACATAGATATAGAATGTTGAGACGTTCTGTTTAAGCCTTCTAAAAGAGTCTAAGTGAACATCATATAGAAGCAGAAGATAAAAGGTTAAATAAATAGGAATTTCCATGACTAAACCCTTCAAAATATATGCAATGCATTAAATATGTAATTTACTTATATGTCTGAGAATTAATTTTAAAATATTTTGTAAATATACTTCAGATTAAAGAATATTACATGAGGATGGATGGCAGTTGAAAGGGAAAAGATAGATACACCTTTGTTTAACTGCACTCAAAGAAACTTTAGCATTCAAATCTAATTTTATATCATGGTAGAACATATTAGATGGAAACAAATTAAACTCTTCATTAAAATAACTACCTTTAGAAGTTGCTTTTTTGTATAAAATGACAGATAAAATATTTAAAAACTATTTTTCCAGCATCTGGGAAATTGTTTATAACCGTGTGTTTATAAGGTCCAACTTTTAGAGAAGAAAATTTTACTCAAATTTTCTGCAAAATTTTACTCAAATTTTAGAGTAGAAAGTATCCATGAGAAACATAATAAAATCCCTTTTTTTGTGGGTGAGAAAATAGTAAACATACAGCAACATATAGTAAACTCCCTTATTTTGCTGGTGAGAAAATAGATGTGAGCAGGAGAAAACTGAAGACTTTATAACCCTGTTGACCAAGGTACATCTGTAGTAGGGATAGCAGAAGTACAAAGTTCATGATTTGACATGGGATGTGCTCAGAACCTTGACACAATGAAGTCAGGCATCCAAAGAAAGCATGATCTTCCTTGTCTTCAAAAAACTATCCTCCTTAAAATACACCTGCTACACACACACACTTCTGCATATCCAGCTCATAAACCTGTGTCCTATGTTGAGGACATGCGTCCTCTTTTTAGTCCCATCTCAGTGTCTCAGTCTTCATTGGCCCTCAAAATACATTTGCTTATTTAAGCTAAAGTTAGCAAAACTGTGAATTTTAGTGATAGGAAAAGAGAGGTCAATATCTTCAGAGGACAAGTTATCTAGCAGGCTCATAAAAGAGTTCGGGATAAAGCCGAGAACATGTCATTCTGTGGGCTTGGTCAAATTGAGCAATGGAACCACTATACTCACGTTATAATTTCAATAATATTTAATAAGTTGACACTTAAGGTGAGCTATCTCTTTCCCTGAATTCTGTGTGCTCCTCTATATTTCTCCATAACTTTTCCATTATTTTGTCCTCTGAAATGACACTAAAATTGATATATATTTTTCATGGCTTGATATATAGGATTGTCATTACTACCTGTACTGATAGATTATTTGGCAATCATGAATTTCATACAATTATATAAAATAAACACACCTAGAATTATAAATTTATTATCTGAGACCACATTTATTTCCCCTGATACAGTGTTCCCAATGCTGACCCCATTTGCTCTCTAGGGCTGTGAAGCTCAACCACAAATAAGATTTCATTTTGCTGCATGAAACACCAGAAAGTCTATTGCTATATTCTTTTATATTTTTCCCCTTAAAAACAACATAAGCTACATTCATTAAAATCCAACTTACTAGTGTTCCATTTATTGGAGTTTTGACAACATGCATATGGTATGTACCAACTGCTACAAGCAAGATACAGAACAGATATCTCACTCCAAAAGGTACTTCTGAGACTGTCTGAATTCAGCTACTTCCC